>JAYJMR010000011.1:635428-766363 GCA_037074705.1 Zhengitettix transpicula | reverse complement strand
TTTTAAACATATTTTAGCATGCTTTAATTTTTTTTAAAATATTAAAATTTACACTCGAAAGGTTTTCTTCTGGCATCAAGACGTATACCATTGTCAAAATAATCGAAAATAAAAATAATGAATTTCTGTATAAAATCATTACTTATTGGTGCCATAACCATGAACGCGTATAAAAATGCCACTTTATTTAAAAATATTTTTGCAAGCATAAAATTTTTTTAAAAATATTTAAATTTTCCTTTGTAAGGTTTACTTCTAGGATTAAGACGTATACAGATGTGAATAATAGTCGAAAAATAATAATAAAATTTTAGTATAAAATCTACCGCTATTGATACCATTACCACGGATAGCAATGAAAACGCTACTTTTTTTAAACATATTTTAGCACGCATTTAATTTTTTTTAAATATTAAAATTTACACTCGAAAGGTTTTCTTCTGGCATCAAGACATATACCATTGTCAAAATAATCGAAAATAAAAATAATGAATTTCAGTATAAAATCATTACTTATTGGTGCCATAACCATGAACGCGTATGAAAATGCCACTTTATTTAAAAATATTTTTGCAAGCATAAAATTTTTTTAAAAATATTTAAATTTTCCTTTGTAAGGTTTACTTCTAGGATTAAGACGTATACCGATGTGAATAATAGTCGAAAAATAATAATAAAATTTTAGTATAAAATTTTAGAATAAAATCTACCCCTATTGGTACCATTACCACGGATAGCAATGAAAACGCTATTTTTTTTAAACATATTTTAGGACGCATTTAATTTTTTTTTAAATATGAAAATTTACACTCGAAAGGTTTTCTTCTGGCATCAAGACATATACCATTGTCAAAATAATCGAAAATAAAAATAATGAATTTCAGTATAAAATCATTACTTATTGGTGCCATAACCGTGAACGCGTATGAAAATGCCACTTTATTTAAAAATATTTTTGCAAGCATTAAATTTTTTTAGAAATATTTAAATTTTCCTTTGTAAGGTTTACTTCTAGGATTAAGACGTATACCGATGTGAATAATAGTCGAAAAATAATAATAAAATTTTAGTATAAAATTTTAGTATAAAATCTACCCCTATTGGTACCATTACCACGGATAGCAAAGAAAACGCTACTTTTTTTAAACATATTTTAGCACGCATATATTTTTTTTTAAATATTAAAATTTACACTCGAAAGGTTTTCTTCTGGCATCAAGACGTATACCATTGTCAAAATAATCGAAAATAAAAATAATAAATTTCAGTATAAAATCATTACTTATTGGTGCCATAACCATGAACGCGTATGAAAATGCCACTTTAATAAAAAATATTTTTGCAAGCATAAAATTTTTTTTAAAATATTTAAATTTTCCTTTGTAAGGTTTACTTCAAGGATTAAGACGTAAACCGATGTGAATAATAGTCGAAAAATAATAATAAAATTTTAGTATAAAATCTACCCCTATTGGTACCATTACCACGGATAGCAATGAAAACGCTACTTTTTTTAAACATATTTTAGCATGCTTTAATTTTTTTTAAAATATTAAAATTTACACTCGAAAGGTTTTCTTCTGGCATCAAGACGTATACCATTGTCAAAATAATCGAAAATAAAAATAATGAATTTCTGTATAAAATCATTACTTATTGGTGCCATAACCATGAACGCGTATAAAAATGCCACTTTATTTAAAAATATTTTTGCAAGCATAAAATTTTTTTAAAAATATTTAAATTTTCCTTTGTAAGGTTTACTTCTAGGATTAAGACGTATACAGATGTGAATAATAGTCGAAAAATAATAATAAAATTTTAGTATAAAATCTACCGCTATTGATACCATTACCACGGATAGCAATGAAAACGCTACTTTTTTTAAACATATTTTAGCACGCATTTAATTTTTTTTAAATATTAAAATTTACACTCGAAAGGTTTTCTTCTGGCATCAAGACATATACCATTGTCAAAATAATCGAAAATAAAAATAATGAATTTCAGTATAAAATCATTACTTATTGGTGCCATAACCATGAACGCGTATGAAAATGCCACTTTATTTAAAAATATTTTTGCAAGCATAAAATTTTTTTAAAAATATTTAAATTTTCCTTTGTAAGGTTTACTTCTAGGATTAAGACGTATACCGATGTGAATAATAGTCGAAAAATAATAATAAAATTTTAGTATAAAATTTTAGAATAAAATCTACCCCTATTGGTACCATTACCACGGATAGCAATGAAAACGCTACTTTTTTTAAACATATTTTAGGACGCATTTAATTTTTTTTTAAATATGAAAATTTACACTCGAAAGGTTTTCTTCTGGCATCAAGACATATACCATTGTCAAAATAATCGAAAATAAAAATAATGAATTTCAGTATAAAATCATTACTTATTGGTGCCATAACCGTTAACGCGTATGAAAATGCCACTTTATTTAAAAATATTTTTGCAAGCATTAAATTTTATTAGAAATATTTAAATTTTCCTTTGTAAGGTTTACTTCTAGGATTAAGACGTATACCGATGTGAATAATAGTCGAAAAATAATAATAAAATTTTAGTATAAAATTTTAGTATAAAATCTACCCCTATGGGTACAATTACCACGGATAGCAATGAAAACGCTACTTTTTTTAAACATATTTTAGCACGCAATTAATTTTTTATAAAATATTAATATTTACACTCGAAAGGTTTTCTTCTGGCATCAAGACGTATACCATTGTCAAAATAAACGAAAATAAAAATAATGAATTTCAATATAAAATCATTACTTATTGGTGCCATAACCATGAACGCGTATGAAAATGCCACTTTATTTAAAAATATTTTTGCAAGCATAAAATTTTTTTTAAAATATTTAAATTTTCCTTTGTAAGGTTTACTTCTAGGATTAAGACGTATACAGATGTGAATAATAGTCGAAAAATAATAATAAAATTTAAGTATAAAATCTACCGCTATTGGTACCATTACCACGGATAGCAATGAAAACGCTACTTTTTTTAAACATATTTCAGCACGCATTTAATTTTTTTTTAAATAAGAAAATTTACACTCGAAAGGTTTTCTTCTGGCATCAAGACATATACCATTGTCAAAATAATCGAAAATAAAAATAATGAATTTCAGTATAAAATCATTACTTATTGGTGCCATAACCATGAACGCGTATGAAAATGCCACTTTATTTAAAAATATTTTTGCAAGCATAAAATTTTTTTAAAAATATTTAAATTTTCCTTTGTAAGGTTTACTTCTAGGAATAAGAAGTATACAGATGTGAATAATAGTCGAAAAATAATAATAAAATTTTAGTATAAATATTTAGTATAAAATCTACCCCTATTGGTACCATTACCACAAATAGCAATGAAAACGCTACTTTTTTAAACATATTTTAGCACGCATTTAATTTTTTTAAATATTAAAATTTACACTCGAAAGGTTTCCTTCTGGCATCAAGACGTATACCATTGTCAAAATAATCGAAAATAAAAATAATGAATTTCAGTATAAAATCATTACTTAATGGTGCCATAACCATGAACGCGTATGAAAATGCCACTTTATTTAAAAATATTTTTGCAAGCATTAAATTTTATTTGAAATATTTAAATTTTCCTTTGTAAGGTTTACTTCTAGGATTAAGACGTATACAGATGTGAATAATAGTCGAAAAATAATAATAAAATTTAAGTATAAAATCTACCGCTATTGGTACCATTACCACGGATAGCAATGAAAACGCTACTTTTTTTAAACATATTTCAGCACGCATTTAATTTTTTTTTAAATAAGAAAATTTACACTCGAAAGGTTTTCTTCTGGCATCAAGACATATACCATTGTCAAAATAATCGAAAATAAAAATAATGAATTTCAGTATAAAATCATTACTTATTGGTGCCATAACCATGAACGCGTATGAAAATGCCACTTTAATTAAAAATATTTTTGCAAGCATAAAATTTTTTTTAAAATATTTAAATTTTCCTTTGTAAGGTTTACTTCTAGGATTAAGACGTATACCGATGTGAATAATAGTCGAAAAATAATAATAAAATTTTAGTATAAAATTTTAGTATAAAATCTACCGCTATTGGTACCATTACCACGGATAGCAATGAAAACGCTACTTTTTTTAAACATATTTTAGCACGCATTTAATTTTTTTTTAAATATTAAAATTTACACTCGAAAGGTTTTCTTCTGGCATCAAGACATATACCATTGTCAAAATAATCGAAAATAAAAATAATGAATTACAGTATAAAATCATTACTTATTGGTGCCATAACCATGAACGCGTATGAAAATGCCACTTTATTTAAAAATATTTTTGCAAGCATAAAATTTTATTAGAAATATTTAAATTTTCCTTTGTAAGGTTTACTTCTAGGATTAAGACGTATACCGATGTGAATAATAGTCGAAATATAATAATAAAATTTTAGTATAAAATTTTAGTATAAAATCTACCCCTATTGGTACCATTACCACGGATAGCAATGAAAAACGCTACTTTTTTTAAACATATTTTAGCACGCATTTAATTTTTTTTTAAATATTAAAATTTACACTCAAAAGGTTTTCTTCTGGCATCAAGACGTATACCATTGTCAAAATAATCGAAAATAAAAATAATGAATTTCAGTATAAAATCATTACTTATTGGTGCCATAACCATGAACGCGTATGAAAATGCCACTTTATTTAAAAATATTTTTGCAAGCATAAAATTTTTTTTAAAATATTTAAATTTTCCTTTGTAAGGTTTACTTTTGGATTAAAACGTATACAGATGTGAATAATAGTCGAAAAATAATAATTAAATTTTAGTATAAAATCTACCGCTATTGGTACCATTACCACGGATAGCAATGAAAACGCTACTTTTTTTAAACATATTTTAGCACGCATTTTTTTTTTTCTTAAATATTAAAATTTACACTCGAGAGGTTTTCTTCTGGCATCAAGACATATACCATTGTCAAAATAATCGAAAATAAAATTAATGAATTTCAGTATAAAATCATTACTTATTGGTGCCATAACCATGAACGCGTATGAAAATTCCACTTTATTTAAAAATATTTTTGCAAGCATAAAATTTTTTTAAAATATTTAAATTTTCCTTTGTAAGGTTTACTTCTAGGATTAAGACGTATACCGATGTGAATAATAGTCGAAAAATAATAATAAAATTTTAGTATAAAATTTTAGTATAAAACCTATCCCTATTGGTACCTTTACCACGGATAGCAATGAAAAACATTACTTTTTTTAAACATTTTTAGCACGCATTTAATTTTTTTTTAAATATTAAAATTTACACTCGAAAGGTTTTCTTCTGGCATCAAGACGTATACCATTGTCAAAATAATCGAAAATAAAAATAATGAATTTCAGTATAAAATCATTACTTATTGGTGCCATAACCATGAACGCGTATGAAAATGCTACTTTATTTAAAAATATTTTTGCTAGCATAAAATTTTTTTAAAATATTTAAATTTTCCTTTGTAAGGTTTACTTCTAGGATTAAGACGTATACCGATGTGAATAATAGTCGAAAAATAATAATAAAATTTTAGTATAAAATTTTAGTATAAAACTATTGGTACCATTACCACGGATAGCAATGAAAAACGCTACTTTTTTTAAACATATTTTAGCACGCATTTAATTTTTTTTTAAATATTAAAATTTACACTCAAAAGGTTTTCTTCTGGCATCAAGACGTATACCATTGTCAAAATAATCGAAAATAAAAATAATGAATTTCAGTATAAAATCATTACTTATTGGTGCCATAACCATGAACGCGTATGAAAATGCCACTTTATTGAAAAATATTTTTGCAAGCATTAAATTTTATTAGAAATATTTAAATTTTCCTTTGTAAGGTTTAGTTCTAGGATTAAGACGTATACCGATGTGAATAATAGTCGAAAAAAAATAATAAAATTTTAGTATTAAATTTTAGTATAAAATCTACCCCTATGGTACCATTACCACGGATAGCAATGAAAACGCTACTTTTTTAAACATATTTTAGCACGCATTTAATTTTTTTAAATATTAAAATTTACACTCGAAAGGTTTCTAATAAAATTTTATGCTTGCAAAAATATTTTTAAATAAAGTGGCATTTTCATACGCGTTCATGGTTATGGCACCAATAAGTAATGATTTTATACTGTAATTCATTATTTTTATTTTCGATTATTTTGACAATGGTATATGTCTTGATGCCAGAAGAAAACCTTTCGAGTGTAAATTTTAATATTTAAAAAAAAATTAAATGCGTGCTAAAATATGTTTAAAAAAGTAGCGTTTTCATTGCTATCCGTGGTAATGGTACCAATAGCGGTAGATTTTATACTAAAATTTTATACTAAAATTTTATTATTATTTTTCGACTATTATTCACATCGGTATACGTCTTAATCCTAGAAGTAAACCTTACAAAGGAAAATTTAAATATTTTAAAAAAAATTTTATGCTTGCAAAAATATTTTTAATTAAAGTGGCATTTTCATACGCGTTCATGGTTATGGCACCAATAAGTAATGATTTTATACTGAAATTCATTATTTTTATTTTCGATTATTTTGACAATGGTATATGTCTTGATGCCAGAAGAAAACCTTTCGAGTGTAAATTTTCTTATTTAAAAAAAAATTAAATGCGTGCTGAAATATGTTTAAAAAAAGTAGCGTTTTCATTGCTATCCGTGGTAATGGTACCAATAGCGGTAGATTTTATACTTAAATTTTATTATTATTTTTCGACTATTATTCACATCTGTATACGTCTTAATCCTAGAAGTAAACCTTACAAAGGAAAATTTAAATATTTCAAATAAAATTTAATGCTTGCAAAAATATTTTTAAATAAAGTGGCATTTTCATACGCGTTCATGGTTATGGCACCATTAAGTAATGATTTTATACTGAAATTCATTATTTTTATTTTCGATTATTTTGACAATGGTATACGTCTTGATGCCAGAAGGAAACCTTTCGAGTGTAAATTTTAATATTTAAAAAAATTAAATGCGTGCTAAAATATGTTTAAAAAAGTAGCGTTTTCATTGCTATTTGTGGTAATGGTACCAATAGGGGTAGATTTTATACTAAATATTTATACTAAAATTTTATTATTATTTTTCGACTATTATTCACATCTGTATACTTCTTATTCCTAGAAGTAAACCTTACAAAGGAAAATTTAAATATTTTTAAAAAAATTTTATGCTTGCAAAAATATTTTTAAATAAAGTGGCATTTTCATACGCGTTCATGGTTATGGCACCAATAAGTAATGATTTTATACTGAAATTCATTATTTTTATTTTCGATTATTTTGACAATGGTATATGTCTTGATGCCAGAAGAAAACCTTTCGAGTGTAAATTTTCTTATTTAAAAAAAAATTAAATGCGTGCTGAAATATGTTTAAAAAAAGTAGCGTTTTCATTGCTATCCGTGGTAATGGTACCAATAGCGGTAGATTTTATACTTAAATTTTATTATTATTTTTCGACTATTATTCACATCTGTATACGTCTTAATCCTAGAAGTAAACCTTACAAAGGAAAATTTAAATATTTTAAAAAAAATTTTATGCTTGCAAAAATATTTTTAAATAAAGTGGCATTTTCATACGCGTTCATGGTTATGGCACCAATAAGTAATGATTTTATATTGAAATTCATTATTTTTATTTTCGTTTATTTTGACAATGGTATACGTCTTGATGCCAGAAGAAAACCTTTCGAGTGTAAATATTAATATTTTATAAAAAATTAATTGCGTGCTAAAATATGTTTAAAAAAAGTAGCGTTTTCATTGCTATCCGTGGTAATTGTACCCATAGGGGTAGATTTTATACTAAAATTTTATACTAAAATTTTATTATTATTTTTCGACTATTATTCACATCGGTATACGTCTTAATCCTAGAAGTAAACCTTACAAAGGAAAATTTAAATATTTCTAATAAAATTTAATGCTTGCAAAAATATTTTTAAATAAAGTGGCATTTTCATACGCGTTAACGGTTATGGCACCAATAAGTAATGATTTTATACTGAAATTCATTATTTTTATTTTCGATTATTTTGACAATGGTATATGTCTTGATGCCAGAAGAAAACCTTTCGAGTGTAAATTTTCATATTTAAAAAAAAATTAAATGCGTCCTAAAATATGTTTAAAAAAAGTAGCGTTTTCATTGCTATCCGTGGTAATGGTACCAATAGGGGTAGATTTTATTCTAAAATTTTATACTAAAATTTTATTATTATTTTTCGACTATTATTCACATCGGTATACGTCTTAATCCTAGAAGTAAACCTTACAAAGGAAAATTTAAATATTTTTAAAAAAATTTTATGCTTGCAAAAATATTTTTAAATAAAGTGGCATTTTCATACGCGTTCATGGTTATGGCACCAATAAGTAATGATTTTATACTGAAATTCATTATTTTTATTTTCGATTATTTTGACAATGGTATATGTCTTGATGCCAGAAGAAAACCTTTCGAGTGTAAATTTTAATATTTAAAAAAAATTAAATGCGTGCTAAAATATGTTTAAAAAAAGTAGCGTTTTCATTGCTATCCGTGGTAATGGTATCAATAGCGGTAGATTTTATACTAAAATTTTATTATTATTTTTCGACTATTATTCACATCTGTATACGTCTTAATCCTAGAAGTAAACCTTACAAAGGAAAATTTAAATATTTTTAAAAAAATTTTATGCTTGCAAAAATATTTTTAAATAAAGTGGCATTTTTATACGCGTTCATGGTTATGGCACCAATAAGTAATGATTTTATACAGAAATTCATTATTTTTATTTTCGATTATTTTGACAATGGTATACGTCTTGATGCCAGAAGAAAACCTTTCGAGTGTAAATTTTAATATTTTAAAAAAAATTAAAGCATGCTAAAATATGTTTAAAAAAAGTAGCGTTTTCATTGCTATCCGTGGTAATGGTACCAATAGGGGTAGATTTTATACTAAAATTTTATTATTATTTTTCGACTATTATTCACATCGGTTTACGTCTTAATCCTTGAAGTAAACCTTACAAAGGAAAATTTAAATATTTTAAAAAAAATTTTATGCTTGCAAAAATATTTTTTATTAAAGTGGCATTTTCATACGCGTTCATGGTTATGGCACCAATAAGTAATGATTTTATACTGAAATTTATTATTTTTATTTTCGATTATTTTGACAATGGTATACGTCTTGATGCCAGAAGAAAACCTTTCGAGTGTAAATTTTAATATTTAAAAAAAAATATATGCGTGCTAAAATATGTTTAAAAAAAGTAGCGTTTTCTTTGCTATCCGTGGTAATGGTACCAATAGGGGTAGATTTTATACTAAAATTTTATACTAAAATTTTATTATTATTTTTCGACTATTATTCACATCGGTATACGTCTTAATCCTAGAAGTAAACCTTACAAAGGAAAATTTAAATATTTCTAAAAAAATTTAATGCTTGCAAAAATATTTTTAAATAAAGTGGCATTTTCATACGCGTTCACGGTTATGGCACCAATAAGTAATGATTTTATACTGAAATTCATTATTTTTATTTTCGATTATTTTGACAATGGTATATGTCTTGATGCCAGAAGAAAACCTTTCGAGTGTAAATTTTCATATTTAAAAAAAAATTAAATGCGTCCTAAAATATGTTTAAAAAAAATAGCGTTTTCATTGCTATCCGTGGTAATGGTACCAATAGGGGTAGATTTTATTCTAAAATTTTATACTAAAATTTTATTATTATTTTTCGACTATTATTCACATCGGTATACGTCTTAATCCTAGAAGTAAACCTTACAAAGGAAAATTTAAATATTTTTAAAAAAATTTTATGCTTGCAAAAATATTTTTAAATAAAGTGGCATTTTCATACGCGTTCATGGTTATGGCACCAATAAGTAATGATTTTATACTGAAATTCATTATTTTTATTTTCGATTATTTTGACAATGGTATATGTCTTGATGCCAGAAGAAAACCTTTCGAGTGTAAATTTTAATATTTAAAAAAAATTAAATGCGTGCTAAAATATGTTTAAAAAAAGTAGCGTTTTCATTGCTATCCGTGGTAATGGTATCAATAGCGGTAGATTTTATACTAAAATTTTATTATTATTTTTCGACTATTATTCACATCTGTATACGTCTTAATCCTAGAAGTAAACCTTACAAAGGAAAATTTAAATATTTTTAAAAAAATTTTATGCTTGCAAAAATATTTTTAAATAAAGTGGCATTTTTATACGCGTTCATGGTTATGGCACCAATAAGTAATGATTTTATACAGAAATTCATTATTTTTATTTTCGATTATTTTGACAATGGTATACGTCTTGATGCCAGAAGAAAACCTTTCGAGTGTAAATTTTAATATTTTAAAAAAAATTAAAGCATGCTAAAATATGTTTAAAAAAAGTAGCGTTTTCATTGCTATCCGTGGTAATGGTACCAATAGGGGTAGATTTTATACTAAAATTTTATTATTATTTTTCGACTATTATTCACATCGGTTTACGTCTTAATCCTTGAAGTAAACCTTACAAAGGAAAATTTAAATATTTTAAAAAAAATTTTATGCTTGCAAAAATATTTTTTATTAAAGTGGCATTTTCATACGCGTTCATGGTTATGGCACCAATAAGTAATGATTTTATACTGAAATTTATTATTTTTATTTTCGATTATTTTGACAATGGTATACGTCTTGATGCGAGAAGAAAACCTTTCGAGTGTAAATTTAAATATTTAAAAAAAATTAAATGCGTGCTAAAATATGTTTTAAAAAAGTAGCGTTTTCATTGCTATCCGTAGTAATGGTACCAATAGGGGTAGATTTTATACTAAAATTTTATACTAAAATTTTATTATTATTTTTCGACTATTATTCACATCGGTATACGTCTTAATCCTAGAAGTAAACCTTACAAAGGAAAATTTAAATATTTCTAATAAAATTTAATGCTTGCAAAAATATTTTTAAATAAAGTGGCATTTTCATACGCGTTCATGGTTATGGCACCAATAAGTAATGATTTTATACTGAAATTCATTATTTTTATTTTTGATTATTTTGACAATGGTATATGTCTTGATGCCAGAAGAAAACCTTTCGAGTGTAAATTTTAATATTTAAAAAAAAATTAAATGCGTGCTAAAATATGTTAAAAAAAAGTAGCGTTTTCATTGCTATCCATGGTAATGGTACCAATAGCGGTAGATTTTATACTAAAATTTTATTATTATTTTTCGACTATTATTCACATCGGTATACGTCTTAATCCTAGAAGTAAACCTTACAAAGGAAAATTTAAATATTTTAAAAAAAATTTTATGCTTGCAAAAATATTTTTAATTTAAGTGGCATTTTCATACGCGTTCATGGTTATGGCACCAATAAGTAATGATTTTATACTGAAATTTATTATTTTTATTTTCGATTATTTTGACAATGGTATACGTCTTGATGCCAGAAGAAAACCTTTCGAGTGTCAATTTAAATATTTGAAAAAAAATTAAATGCGTGCTAAAATATGTTTAAAAAAGTAGCGTTTTCATTGCTATCCATGGTAATGGTACCAATAGGGGTAGATTTTATACTAAAATTTTATACTAAAATTTTATTATTATTTTTCGACTATTATTCACATCGGTATACGTCTTAATCCTAGAAATAAACCTTACAAAGGAAAATTTAAATATTTTAAAAAAAATTTTATGCTTGCAAAAATATTTTTAATTAAAGTGGCATTTTCATACGCGTTCATGGTTATGGCACCAATAAGTAATGATTTTATACTGAAATTTATTATTTTTATTTTCGATCATTTTGACAATGGTATACGTCTTGATGCCAGAAGAAAACCTTTCGAGTGTAAATTTTAATATTTAAAAAAAAATTAAATGCTTGCTAAAATATGTTTAAAAAAAGTAGCGTTTTCATTGCTATCCGTGGTAATGGTACCAATAGGGGTAGATTTTATACTAAAATTTTATTATTATTTTTCGACTATTATTCACATCGGTATACGTCTTAATCCTAGAAGTAAACCTTACAAAGGAAAATTTAAATATTTCTAATAAAATTTTATGCTTGCAAAAATATTTTTAAATAAAGTGGCATTTTCATACGCGTTCATGGTTATGGCACCAATAAGTAATGATTTTATACTGTAATTCATTATTTTTATTTTCGATTATTTTGACAATGGTATATGTCTTGATGCCAGAAGAAAACCTTTCGAGTGTAAATTTTAATATTTAAAAAAAAATTAAATGCGTGCTAAAATATGTTTAAAAAAAGTAGCGTTTTCATTGCTATCCGTGGTAATGGTACCAATAGCGGTAGATTTTATACTAAAATTTTATACTAAAATTTTATTATTATTTTTCGACTATTATTCACATCGGTATACGTCTTAATACTAGAAGTAAACCTTACAAAGGAAAATTTAAATATTTTAAAAAAAATTTTATGCTTGCAAAAATATTTTTAATTAAAGTGGCATTTTCATACGCGTTCATGGTTATGGCACCAATAAGTAATGATTTTATACTGAAATTTATTATTTTTATTTTCGATTATTTTGACAATGGTATACGTCTTGATGCCAGAAGAAAACCTTTCGAGTGTAAATTTTAATATTTAAAAAAAAATTAAATGCGTGCTAAAATATGTTTAAAAAAAGTAGCGTTTTCATTGCTATCGGTGGTAATGGTACCAATAGGGGTAGATTTTATACTAAAATTTTATACTAAAATTTTATTATTATTTTTCGACTATTATTCACATCGGTATACGTCTTAATCCTAGAAGTAAACCTTACAAAGTAAAATTTAAATATTTTAAAAAAATTTTATGCTTGCAAAAATATTTTTAAATAAACTGGTATTTTCATACGCGTTCATGGTTATGGCACCAATAAGTAATGATTTTATACTGAAATTTAGTATTTTTATTTTCGATTATTTTGACAATGGTATACGTCTTGATGCCAGAAGAAAACCTTTCGAGTGTAAATTTTAATATTTAAAAAAAAATTAAATGCGTGCTAAAATATGTTTAAAAAAAGTAGCGTTTTCATTGCTATCCGTGGTAATGGTACCAATAAGGGTAGATTTTATACTAAAATTTTATACTAAAATTTTATTATTATTTTTCGACTATTATTTACATCTGTATACGTCTTAAACCTAGAAGTAAACCTTACAAAGGATAATTTAAATATTTTAAAAAAAATTTTATGCTTGCAAAAATATTTTTAAATAAAGTGGCATTTTCATACGCGTTCATGGTTATGGCACCAATAAGTAATGATTTTAAACTGAAATTCATTATTTTTATTTTTGATTATTTTGACAATGGTATATGTCTTGATGCCAGAAGAAAACCTTTCGAGTGTAAATTTTAATATTTAAAAAAAAATTAAATGCGTGCTAAAATATGTTAAAAAAAAGTAGCGTTTTCATTGCTATCCATGGTAATGGTACCAATAGCGGTAGATTTTATACTAAAATTTTATTATTATTTTTCGACTATTATTCACATCGGTATACGTCTTAATCCTAGAAGTAAACCTTACAAAGGAAAATTTAAATATTTTAAAAAAAATTTTATGCTTGCAAAAATATTTTTAATTTAAGTGGCATTTTCATACGCGTTCATGGTTATGGCACCAATAAGTAATGATTTTATACTGAAATTTATTATTTTTATTTTCGATTATTTTGACAATGGTATACGTCTTGATGCCAGAAGAAAACCTTTCGAGTGTAAATTTAAATATTTGAAAAAAAATTAAATGCGTGCTAAAATATGTTTAAAAAAGTAGCGTTTTCATTGCTATCCGTGGTAATGGTACCAATAGGGGTAGATTTTATACTAAAATTTTATACTAAAATTTTATTATTATTTTTCGACTATTATTCACATCGGTATACGTCTTAATCCTAGAAATAAATATTACAAAGGAAAATTTAAATATTTTAAAAAAAATTTTATGCTTGCAAAAATATTTTTAATTAAAGTGGCATTTTCATACGCGTTCATGGTTATGGCACCATTAAGTAATGATTTTATACTGAAATTCATTATTTTTATTTTCGATTATTTTGACAATGGTATATGTCTTGATGCCAGAAGAAAACCTTTCGAGTGTAAATTTTTATATTTTATAAAAAATTAATTGCGTGCTAAAATATGTTTAAAAAAAGTAGCGTTTTCATTGCTATCCGTGGTAATTGTACCCATAGGGGTAGATTTTATACTAAAATTTTATACTAAAATTTTATTATTATTTTTCGACTATTATTCACTTCGGTATACGTCTTAATCCTAGAAGTAAACCTTACAAAGGAAAATTTAAATATTTCAAATAAAATTTAATGCTTGAAAAAATATTTTTAAATAAAGTGGCATTTTCATACGCGTTCATGGTTATGGCACCATTAAGTAATGATTTTATACTGAAATTCATTATTTTTATTTTCGATTATTTTGACAATGGTATACGTCTTGATGCCAGAAGGAAACCTTTCGAGTGTAAATTTTAATATTTAAAAAAATTAAATGCGTGCTAAAATATGTTTAAAAAAGTAGCGTTTTCATTGCTATTTGTGGTAATGGTACCAATAGGGGTAGATTTTATACTAAAATTTTATACTAAAATTTTATTATTATTTTTCGACTATTATTCACATCTGTATACTTCTTATTCCTAAATGTAAACCTTACAAAGGAAAATTTAAATATTTTTAAAAAAATTTTATGCTTGCAAAAACATTTTTAAATAAAGTGGCATTTTCATACGCGTTCATGGTTATGGCACCAATAAGTAATGATTTTAAACTGAAATTCATTATTTTTATTTTTGATTATTTTGACAATGGTATATGTCTTGATGCCAGAAGAAAACCTTTCGAGTGTAAATTTTAATATTTAAAAAAAAATTAAATGCGTGCTAAAATATGTTAAAAAAAAGTAGCGTTTTCATTGCTATCCATGGTAATGGTACCAATAGCGGTAGATTTTATACTAAAATTTTATTATTATTTTTCGACTATTATTCACATCGGTATACGTCTTAATCCTAGAAGTAAACCTTACAAAGGAAAATTTAAATATTTTAAAAAAAATTTTATGCTTGCAAAAATATTTTTAATTTAAGTGGCATTTTCATACGCGTTCATGGTTATGGCACCAATAAGTAATGATTTTATACTGAAATTTATTATTTTTATTTTCGATTATTTTGACAATGGTATACGTCTTGATGCCAGAAGAAAACCTTTCGAGTGTAAATTTAAATATTTGAAAAAAAATTAAATGCGTGCTAAAATATGTTTAAAAAAGTAGCGTTTTCATTGCTATCCGTGGTAATGGTACCAATAGGGGTAGATTTTATACTAAAATTTTATACTAAAATTTTATTATTATTTTTCGACTATTATTCACATCGGTATACGTCTTAATCCTAGAAATAAATATTACAAAGGAAAATTTAAATATTTTAAAAAAAATTTTAAGCTTG
This sequence comes from Zhengitettix transpicula, assembly GCA_037074705.1. Lineage (NCBI taxonomy): Eukaryota > Metazoa > Arthropoda > Insecta > Orthoptera > Tetrigidae > Zhengitettix > Zhengitettix transpicula. The sequence goes on along the minus strand of JAYJMR010000011.1, from coordinate 750,737 downwards.
CAAAAATATTTTTAATTAAAGTGGCATTTTCATACGCGTTCATGGTTATGGCACCAATAAGTAATGATTTTATACTGAAATTTATTATTTTTATTTTCGATCATTTTGACAATGGTATACGTCTTGATGCCAGAAGAAAACCTTTCGAGTGTAAATTTTAATATTTAAAAAAAAATTAAATGCTTGCTAAAATATGTTTAAAAAAAGTAGCGTTTTCATTGCTATCCGTGGTAATGGTACCAATAGGGGTAGATTTTATACTAAAATTTTATACTAAAATTTTATTATTATTTTTCGACTATTATTCACATCGGTATACGTCTTAATCCTAGAAGAAAACCTTACAAAGGAAAATTTAAATATTTCTAATAAAATTTAAAAAAAGTAGCGTTTTCATTGCTATCCGTGGTAATGGTACCAATAGCGGTAGATTTTATACTAAAATTTTATACTAAAATTTTATTATTATTTTTCGACTATTATTCACATCGGTATACGTCTTAATCCTAGAAGTAAACCTTACAAAGTAAAATTTAAATATTTTAAAAAAAATTTTATGCTTGCAAAAATATTTTTAATTAAAGTGGCATTTTCATACGCGTTCATGGTTATGGCACCAATAAGTAATGATTTTATACTGAAATTTATTATTTTTATTTTCGATTATTTTGACAATGGTATACGTCTTGATGCCAGAAGAAAACCTTTCGAGTGTAAATTTTAATATTTAAAAAAAAATTAAATGCGTGCTAAAATATGTTTAAAAAAAGTAGCGTTTTCATTGCTATCGGTGGTAATGGTACCAATAGGGGTAGATTTTATACTAAAATTTTATACTAAAATTTTATTATTATTTTTCGACTATTATTCACATCGGTACACGTCTTAATCCTAGAAGTAAACCTTACAAAGTAAAATTTAAATATTTTAAAAAAATTTTATGCTTGCAAAAATATTTTTAAATAAAGTGGCATTTTCATACGCGTTCATGGTTATGGCACCAATAAGTAATGATTTTATACTGTAATTCATTATTTTCATTTTCGATTATTTTGACAATGGTATATGTCTTGATGCCAGAAGAAAACCTTTCGAGTGTAAATTTTAATATTTAAAAAAAAATTAAATGCGTGCTAAAATATGTTTAAAAAAAGTAGCGTTTTCATTGCTATCCGTGGTAATGGTACCAATAGCGGTAGATTTTATACTAAAATTTTATTATTATTTTTCGACTATTATTCACATCTGTATACGTCTTAATCCTAGAAGTAAATTTTACAAAGATAAATTTAAATATTTTAAAAAAAATTTTTTGCTTGCAAAAATATTTTTAAATAAAGTGGCATTTTTATACGCGTTCATGGTTATGGCACCAATAAGTAATGATTTTATACTGAAATTCATTATTTTTATTTTCGATTATTTTGACAATGGTATACGTCTTGATGCCATAAGAAAACCTTTCGAGTGTAAATTTTAATATTTTTAAAAAAAATAAATGCGTGCTAAAATATGTTTAAAAAAAGTATCGTTTTCATTGCTATCCGTGGTAATGGTACCAATAAGGGTAGATTTTATACTAAAATTTTATACTAAAATTTTATTATTATTTTTCGACTATTATTCACATCTGTATACGTCTTAATCCTAGAAGTAAACCTTACAAAGGATAATTTAAATATTTTAAAAAAAATTTTATGCTTGCAAAAATATTTTTAAATAAAGTGGCATTTTCATACGCGTTCATGGTTATGGCACCAATAAGTAATAATTTTATACTGAAATTCATTATTTTTATTTTCGATTATTTTGACAATGGTATATGTCTTGATGCCAGAAGAAAACCTTTCGAGTGTAAATTTTCATATTTTATAAAAAATTAATTGCGTGCTAAAATATGTTTAAAAAAAGTAGCGTTTTCATTGCTATCCGTGGTAATTGTACCCATAGGGGTAGATTTTATACTAAAATTTTATACTAAAATTTTATTATTATTTTTCGACTATTATTCACTTCGGTATACGTCTTAATCCGAGAAGTAAACCTTACAAAGGAAATTTAATGCTTGCAAAAATATTTTTAAATAAAGTGGCATTTTCATACGCGTTCATGGTTATGGCACCATTAAGTAATGATTTTATACTGAAATTCATTATTTTTATTTTCGATTATTTTGACAATGGTATACGTCTTGATGCCAGAAGGAAACCTTTCGAGTGTAAATTTTAATATTTAAAAAAATTAAATGCGTGCTAAAATATGTTTAAAAAAGTAGCGTTTTCATTGCTATTTGTGGTAATGGTACCAATAGGGGTAGATTTTATACTAAAATTTTATACTAAAATTTTATTATTATTTTTCGACTATTATTCACATCTGTATACTTCTTATTCCTAGAAGTAAACCTTACAAAGGAAAATTTAAATATTTTTAAAAAAATTTTATGCTTGCAAAAATATTTTTAAATAAAGTGGCATTTTCATACGCGTTCATGGTTATGGCACCAATAAGTAATGATTTTATACTGAAATTCATTATTTTTATTTTCGATTATTTTGACAATGGTATATGTCTTGATGCCAGAAGAAAACCTTTCGAGTGTAAATTTTCATATTTAAAAAAAAATTAAATGCGTACTGAAATATGTTTAAAAAAAGTAGCGTTTTCATTGCTATCCGTGGTAATGGTACCAATAGCGGTAGATTTTATACTTAAATTTTTTATTATTTTTCGACTATTATTCACAACTGTATACGTCTTAATCCTAGAAGTAAACCTTACAAAGGAAAATTTAAATATTTTAAAAAAAAATTTATGCTTGCAAAAATATTTTTAAATAAAGTGGCATTTTCATACGCGTTCATGGTTATGGCACCAATAAGTAATGATTTTATATTGAAATTCATTATTTTTATTTTCGTTTATTTTGACAATGGTATACGTCTTGATGCCAGAAGAAAACCTTTCGAGTGTAAATATTAATATTTTATAAAAAATTAGTTGCGTGCTAAAATATGTTTAAAAAAAGTAGCGTTTTCATTGCTATCCGTGGTAATTGTACCCATAGGGGTAGATTTTATACTAAAATTTTATACAAAAATTTTATTATTATTTTTCGACTATTATTCACTTCGGTATACGTCTTAATCCTAGAAGTAAACCTTACAAAGGAAAATTTAAATATTTTAAAAAAAATTTTATGCTTGCAAAAATTTTTTTTCATTAAAGTGGCATTTTCATACGCGTTCATGGTTATGGCACCAATAAGTAATGATTTTATACTGAAATTCATAATTTTTATTTCGATTATTTTGACAATAGTATACGTCTTGATGCCAGCAGAAAACCTTTCGAGTGTAAATTTTAATATTTAAAAAAAAATATATGCGTGCTAAAATATGTTTAAAAAAAGTAGCGTTTTCATTGCTATCCGTGGTAATGGTACCAATAGGGGTAGATTTTATACTAAAATTTTATACTAAAATTTTATTATTATTTTTCGACTATTATTCACATCGGTATACGTCTTAATCCTAGAAGTAAACCTTACAAAGGAAAATTTAAATATTTCTAATAAAATTTAATGCTTGCAAAAATATTTTTAAAAAAAGTGGCATTTTCATACGCGTTCACGGTTATGGCACCAATAAGTAATGATTTTATACTGAAATTCATTATTTTTATTTTCGATTATTTTGACAATGGTATATGTCTTGATGCCAGAAGAAAACCTTTCGAGTGTAAATTTTCATATTTAAAAAAAAATTAAATGCGTCCTAAAATATGTTTAAAAAAAGTAGCGTTTTCATTGCTATCCGTGGTAATGGTACCAATAGGGGTAGATTTTATACTAAAATTTTATACTAAAATTTTATTATTATTTTTCGACTATTATTCACATCGGTATACGTCTTAATCCTAGAAGTAAACCTTACAAAGGAAAATTTAAATATTTCTAATAAAATTTAATGCTTGCAAAAATATTTTTAAAAAAAGTGGCATTTTCATACGCGTTCACGGTTATGGCACCAATAAGTAATGATTTTATACTGAAATTCATTATTTTTATTTTCGATTATTTTGACAATGGTATATGTCTTGATGCCAGAAGAAAACCTTTCGAGTGTAAATTTTCATATTTAAAAAAAAATTAAATGCGTACTGAAATATGTTTAAAAAAAGTAGCGTTTTCATTGCTATCCGTGGTAATGGTACCAATAGCGGTAGATTTTATACTTAAATTTTTTATTATTTTTCGACTATTATTCACAACTGTATACGTCTTAATCCTAGAAGTAAACCTTACAAAGGAAAATTTAAATATTTTAAAAAAAAATTTATGCTTGCAAAAATATTTTTAAATAAAGTGGCATTTTCATACGCGTTCATGGTTATGGCACCAATAAGTAATGATTTTATATTGAAATTCATTATTTTTATTTTCGTTTATTTTGACAATGGTATACGTCTTGATGCCAGAAGAAAACCTTTCGAGTGTAAATATTAATATTTTATAAAAAATTAGTTGCGTGCTAAAATATGTTTAAAAAAAGTAGCGTTTTCATTGCTATCCGTGGTAATTGTACCCATAGGGGTAGATTTTATACTAAAATTTTATACAAAAATTTTATTATTATTTTTCGACTATTATTCACTTCGGTATACGTCTTAATCCTAGAAGTAAACCTTACAAAGGAAAATTTAAATATTTTAAAAAAAATTTTATGCTTGCAAAAATTTTTTTTCATTAAAGTGGCATTTTCATACGCGTTCATGGTTATGGCACCAATAAGTAATGATTTTATACTGAAATTCATAATTTTTATTTCGATTATTTTGACAATAGTATACGTCTTGATGCCAGCAGAAAACCTTTCGAGTGTAAATTTTAATATTTAAAAAAAAATATATGCGTGCTAAAATATGTTTAAAAAAAGTAGCGTTTTCATTGCTATCCGTGGTAATGGTACCAATAGGGGTAGATTTTATACTAAAATTTTATACTAAAATTTTATTATTATTTTTCGACTATTATTCACATCGGTATACGTCTTAATCCTAGAAGTAAACCTTACAAAGGAAAATTTAAATATTTCTAATAAAATTTAATGCTTGCAAAAATATTTTTAAAAAAAGTGGCATTTTCATACGCGTTCACGGTTATGGCACCAATAAGTAATGATTTTATACTGAAATTCATTATTTTTATTTTCGATTATTTTGACAATGGTATATGTCTTGATGCCAGAAGAAAACCTTTCGAGTGTAAATTTTCATATTTAAAAAAAAATTAAATGCGTCCTAAAATATGTTTAAAAAAAGTAGCGTTTTCATTGCTATCCGTGGTAATGGTACCAATAGGGGTAGATTTTATTCTAAAATTTTATACTAAAATTTTATTATTATTTTTCGACTATTATTCACATCGGTATACGTCTTAATCCTAGAAGTAAACCTTACAAAGGAAAATTTAAATATTTTTAAAAAAATTTTATGCTTGCAAAAATATTTTTAAATAAAGTGGCATTTTTATACGCATTCATGGTTATGGCACCAATAAGTAATGATTTTATATTGAAATTCATTATTTTTATTTTCGTTTATTTTGACAATGGTATACGTCTTGATGCCAGAAGAAAACCTTTCGAGTGTAAATATTAATATTTTATAAAAAATTAATTGCGTGCTAAAATATGTTCAAAAAAAGTAGCGTTTTCATTGCTATCCGTGGTAATTGTACCCATAGGGGTAGATTTTATACTAAAATTTTATACAAAAATTTTATAATTATTTTTCGACTATTATTCACTTCGGTATACGTCTTACTCCTAGAAGTAAACCTTACAAAGGATAATTTAAATATTTTAAAAAAAATTTTATGCTTGCAAAAATATTTTTAATTAAAGTGGCATTTTCATACGCGTTCATGGTTATGGCACCAATAAGTAATGATTTTATACTGAAATTCATTATTTTTATTTTCGATTATTTTGACAATAGTATACGTCTTGATGCCAGAAGAAAACCTTTCGAGTGTAAATTTTAATATTTAAAAAAAAATTAAATGCGTGCTAAAATATGTTTAAAAAAAGTAGCGTTTTCATTGCTATCCGTGGTAATGGTACCAATTGCGGTAGATTTTATACTAAAATTTTATTATTATTTTTCGACTATTATTCACATCTGTATACGTCTTAATCCTAGAAGTAAACCTTACAAAGGAAAATTTAAATATTTTTAAAAAAATTTTATGCTTGCAAAAATATTTTTAATTAAACTTGCATTTTCATACGCGTCCATGGTTATGGCACCAATAAGTAATGATTTTATACTGAAATTTATTATATTTTTTTTCGATTATTTTGACAATGGTATACGTCTTGATGCCAGAAGAAAACCTTTCGAGTGTAAATTTTAATATTTAAAAAAAAATTAAATGCGTGCTAAAATATGTTTAAAAAAGTAGCGTTTTCATTGCTATCCGTGGTAATGGTACCAATAGGGGTAGATTTTATACTAAAATTTTATACTAAAATTTTATTATTATTTTTCGACTATTATTCACATCGGTATACGTCTTAATCCTAGAAGTAAACCTTACAAAGGATAATTTAAATATTTTAAAAAAAATTTTATGCTTGCAAAAATATTTTTAAATAAAGTGGCATTTTCATACGCGTTCATGGTTATGGCACCAATAAGTAATAATTTTATACTGAAATTCATTATTTTTATTTTCGATTATTTTGACAATGGTATATGTCTTGATGCCAGAAGAAAACCTTTCGAGTGTAAATTTTCATATTTTATAAAAAATTAATTGCGTGCTAAAATATGTTTAAAAAAAGTAGCGTTTTCATTGCTATCCGTGGTAATTATACCCATAGGGGTAGATTTTATACTAAAATTTTATACTAAAATTTTATTATTATTTTTCGACTATTATTCACTTCGGTATACGTCTTAATCCGAGAAGTAAACCTTACAAAGGAAAATTTAAATATTTCAAATAAAATTTAATGCTTGCAAAAATATTTTTAAATAAAGTGGCATTTTCATACGCGTTCATGGTTATGGCACCATTAAGTAATGATTTTATACTGAAATTCATTATTTTTATTTTCGATTATTTTGACAATGGTATACGTCTTGATGCCAGAAGGAAACCTTTCGAGTGTAAATTTTAATATTTAAAAAAATTAAATGCGTGCTAAAATATGTTTAAAAAAGTAGCGTTTTCATTGCTATTTGTGGTAATGGTACCAATAGGGGTAGATTTTATACTAAAATTTTATACTAAAATTTTATTATTATTTTTCGACTATTATTCACATCTGTATACTTCTTATTCCTAGAAGTAAACCTTACAAAGGAAAATTTAAATATTTTTAAAAAAATTTTATGCTTGCAAAAATATTTTTAAATAAAGTGGCATTTTCATACGCGTTCATGGTTATGGCACCAATAAGTAATGATTTTATACTGAAATACATTATTTTTATTTTCGATTATTTTGACAATGGTATATGTCTTGATGCCAGAAGAAAACCTTTCGAGTGTAAATTTTCATATTTAAAAAAAAATTAAATGCGTACTGAAATATGTTTAAAAAAAGTAGCGTTTTCATTGCTATCCGTGGTAATGGTACCAATAGCGGTAGATTTAATACTTAAATTTTTTATTATTTTTCGACTATTATTCACAACTGTATACGTCTTAATCCTAGAAGTAAACCTTACAAAGGAAAATTTAAATATTTTAAAAAAAATTTTATGCTTCCAAAAATATTTTTAAATAAAGTGGCATTTTCATACGCGTTCATGGTTATGGCACCAATAAGTAATGATTTTATATTGAAATTCATTATTTTTATTTTCGTTTATTTTGACAATGGTATACGTCTTGATGCCAGAAGAAAACCTTTCGAGTGTAAATATTAATATTTTATAAAAAATTAGTTGCGTGCTAAAATATGTTTAAAAAAAGTAGCGTTTTCATTGCTATCCGTGGTAATTGTACCCATAGGGGTAGATTTTATACTAAAATTTTATACAAAAATTTTATTATTATTTTTCGACTATTATTCACTTCGGTATACGTCTTAATCCTAGAAGTAAACCTTACAAAGGAAAATTTAAATATTTTAAAAAAAATTTTATGCTTGCAAAAATATTTTTAATTAAAGTGGCATTTTCATACGCGTTCATGGTTATGGCACCAATAAGTAATGATTTTATACTGAAATTCATATTTTTATTTTCGATTATTTTGACAATAGTATACGTCTTGATGCCAGAAGAAAACCTTTCGAGTGTAAATTTTAATATTTAAAAAAAAATATATGCGTGCTAAAATATGTTTAAAAAAAGTAGCGTTTTCATTGCTATCCGTGGTAATGGTACCAATAGCGGTAGATTTAATACTTAAATTTTTTATTATTTTTCGACTATTATTCACAACTGTATACGTCTTAATCCTAGAAGTAAACCTTACAAAGGAAAATTTAAATATTTTAAAAAAAATTTTATGCTTCCAAAAATATTTTTAAATAAAGTGGCATTTTCATACGCGTTCATGGTTATGGCACCAATAAGTAATGATTTTATATTGAAATTCATTATTTTTATTTTCGTTTATTTTGACAATGGTATACGTCTTGATGCCAGAAGAAAACCTTTCGAGTGTAAATATTAATATTTTATAAAAAATTAGTTGCGTGCTAAAATATGTTTAAAAAAAGTAGCGTTTTCATTGCTATCCGTGGTAATTGTACCCATAGGGGTAGATTTTATACTAAAATTTTATACAAAAATTTTATTATTATTTTTCGACTATTATTCACTTCGGTATACGTCTTAATCCTAGAAGTAAACCTTACAAAGGAAAATTTAAATATTTTAAAAAAAATTTTATGCTTGCAAAAATATTTTTAATTAAAGTGGCATTTTCATACGCGTTCATGGTTATGGCACCAATAAGTAATGATTTTATACTGAAATTCATATTTTTATTTTCGATTATTTTGACAATAGTATACGTCTTGATGCCAGAAGAAAACCTTTCGAGTGTAAATTTTAATATTTAAAAAAAAATATATGCGTGCTAAAATATGTTTAAAAAAAGTAGCGTTTTCATTGCTATCCGTGGTAATGGTACCAATAGGGGTAGATTTTATACTAAAATTTTATACTAAAATTTTATTATTATTTTTCGACTATTATTCACATCGGTATACGTCTTAATCCTAGAAGTAAACCTTACAAAGGAAAATTTAAATATTTCTAATAAAATTTAATGCTTGCAAAAATATTTTTAAAAAAAGTGGCATTTTCATACGCGTTCACGGTTATGGCACCAATAAGTAATGATTTTATACTGAAATTCATTATTTTTATTTTCGATTATTTTGACAATGGTATATGTCTTGATGCCAGAAGAAAACCTTTCGAGTGTAAATTTTCATATTTAAAAAAAAATTAAATGCGTCCTAAAATATGTTTAAAAAAAGTAGCGTTTTCATTGCTATCCGTGGTAATGGTACCAATAGGGGTAGATTTTATTCTAAAATTTTATACTAAAATTTTATTATTATTTTTCGACTATTATTCACATCGGTATACGTCTTAATCCTAGAAGTAAACCTTACAAAGGAAAATTTAAATATTTTTAAAAAAATTTTATGCTTGCAAAAATATTTTTAAATAAAGTGGCATTTTTATACGCATTCATGGTTATGGCACCAATAAGTAATGATTTTATATTGAAATTCATTATTTTTATTTTCGTTTATTTTGACAATGGTATACGTCTTGATGCCAGAAGAAAACCTTTCGAGTGTAAATATTAATATTTTATAAAAAATTAATTGCGTGCTAAAATATGTTCAAAAAAAGTAGCGTTTTCATTGCTATCCGTGGTAATTGTACCCATAGGGGTAGATTTTATACTAAAATTTTATACAAAAATTTTATAATTATTTTTCGACTATTATTCACTTCGGTATACGTCTTACTCCTAGAAGTAAACCTTACAAAGGATAATTTAAATATTTTAAAAAAAATTTTATGCTTGCAAAAATATTTTTAATTAAAGTGGCATTTTCATACGCGTTCATGGTTATGGCACCAATAAGTAATGATTTTATACTGAAATTCATTATTTTTATTTTCGATTATTTTGACAATAGTATACGTCTTGATGCCAGAAGAAAACCTTTCGAGTGTAAATTTTAATATTTAAAAAAAAATTAAATGCGTGCTAAAATATGTTTAAAAAAAGTAGCGTTTTCATTGCTATCCGTGGTAATGGTACCAATTGCGGTAGATTTTATACTAAAATTTTATTATTATTTTTCGACTATTATTCACATCTGTATACGTCTTAATCCTAGAAGTAAACCTTACAAAGGAAAATTTAAATATTTTTAAAAAAATTTTATGCTTGCAAAAATATTTTTAATTAAACTGGCATTTTCATACGCGTCCATGGTTATGGCACCAATAAGTAATGATTTTATACTGAAATTTATTATATTTTTTTTCGATTATTTTGACAATGGTATACGTCTTGATGCCAGAAGAAAACCTTTCGAGTGTAAATTTTAATATTTAAAAAAAAATTAAATGCGTGCTAAAATATGTTTAAAAAAGTAGCGTTTTCATTGCTATCCGTGGTAATGGTACCAATAGGGGTAGATTTTATACTAAAATTTTATACTAAAATTTTATTATTATTTTTCGACTATTATTCACATCGGTATACGTCTTAATCCTAGAAGTAAACCTTACAAAGGATAATTTAAATATTTTAAAAAAAATATTATGCTTGCAAAAATATTTTTAAATAAAGTGGCATTTTCATACGCGTTCATGGTTATGGCACCAATAAGTAATAATTTTATACTGAAATTCATTATTTTTATTTTCGATTATTTTGACAATGGTATATGTCTTGATGCCAGAAGAAAACCTTTCGAGTGTAAATTTTCATATTTTATAAAAAATTAATTGCGTGCTAAAATATGTTTAAAAAAAGTAGCGTTTTCATTGCTATCCGTGGTAATTGTACCCATAGGGGTAGATTTTATACTAAAATTTTATACTAAAATTTTATTATTATTTTTCGACTATTATTCACTTCGGTATACGTCTTAATCCGAGAAGTAAACCTTACAAAGGAAAATTTAAATATTTCAAATAAAATTTAATGCTTGCAAAAATATTTTTAAATAAAGTGGCATTTTCATACGCGTTCATGGTTATGGCACCATTAAGTAATGATTTTATACTGAAATTCATTATTTTTATTTTCGATTATTTTGACAATGGTATACGTCTTGATGCCAGAAGGAAACCTTTCGAGTGTAAATTTTAATATTTAAAAAAATTAAATGCGTGCTAAAATATGTTTAAAAAAGTAGCGTTTTCATTGCTATTTGTGGTAATGGTACCAATAGGGGTAGATTTTATACTAAAATTTTATACTAAAATTTTATTATTATTTTTCGACTATTATTCACATCTGTATACTTCTTATTCCTAGAAGTAAACCTTACAAAGGAAAATTTAAATATTTTTAAAAAAATTTTATGCTTGCAAAAATATTTTTAAATAAAGTGGCATTTTCATACGCGTTCATGGTTATGGCACCAATAAGTAATGATTTTATACTGAAATTCATTATTTTTATTTTCGATTATTTTGACAATGGTATATGTCTTGATGCCAGAAGAAAACCTTTCGAGTGTAAATTTTCATATTTAAAAAAAAATTAAATGCGTACTGAAATATGTTTAAAAAAAGTAGCGTTTTCATTGCTATCCGTGGTAATGGTACCAATAGCGGTAGATTTAATACTTAAATTTTTTATTATTTTTCGACTATTATTCACAACTGTATACGTCTTAATCCTAGAAGTAAACCTTACAAAGGAAAATTTAAATATTTTAAAAAAAATTTTATGCTTCCAAAAATATTTTTAAATAAAGTGGCATTTTCATACGCGTTCATGGTTATGGCACCAATAAGTAATGATTTTATATTGAAATTCATTATTTTTATTTTCGTTTATTTTGACAATGGTATACGTCTTGATGCCAGAAGAAAACCTTTCGAGTGTAAATATTAATATTTTATAAAAAATTAGTTGCGTGCTAAAATATGTTTAAAAAAAGTAGCGTTTTCATTGCTATCCGTGGTAATTGTACCCATAGGGGTAGATTTTATACTAAAATTTTATACAAAAATTTTATTATTATTTTTCGACTATTATTCACTTCGGTATACGTCTTAATCCTAGAAGTAAACCTTACAAAGGAAAATTTAAATATTTTAAAAAAAATTTTATGCTTGCAAAAATATTTTTAATTAAAGTGGCATTTTCATACGCGTTCATGGTTATGGCACCAATAAGTAATGATTTTATACTGAAATTCATATTTTTATTTTCGATTATTTTGACAATAGTATACGTCTTGATGCCAGAAGAAAACCTTTCGAGTGTAAATTTTAATATTTAGAAAAAAATATATGCGTGCTAAAATATGTTTAAAAAAAGTAGCGTTTTCATTGCTATCCGTGGTAATGGTACCAATAGGGGTAGATTTTATACTAAAATTTTATACTAAAATTTTATTATTATTTTTCGACTATTATTCACATCGGTATACGTCTTAATCCTAGAAGTAAACCTTACAAAGGAAAATTTAAATATTTCTAATAAAATTTAATGCTTGCAAAAATATTTTTAAAAAAAGTGGCATTTTCATACGCGTTCACGGTTATGGCACCAATAAGTAATGATTTTATACTGAAATTCATTATTTTTATTTTCGATTATTTTGACAATGGTATATGTCTTGATGCCAGAAGAAAACCTTTCGAGTGTAAATTTTCATATTTAAAAAAAAATTAAATGCGTCCTAAAATATGTTTAAAAAAAGTAGCGTTTTCATTGCTATCCGTGGTAATGGTACCAATAGGGGTAGATTTTATTCTAAAATTTTATACTAAAATTTTATTATTATTTTTCGACTATTATTCACTTCGGTATACGTCTTACTCCTAGAAGTAAACCTTACAAAGGATAATTTAAATATTTTAAAAAAAATTTTATGCTTGCAAAAATATTTTTAATTAAAGTGGCATTTTCATACGCGTTCATGGTTATGGCACCAATAAGTAATGATTTTATACTGAAATTCATTATTTTTATTTTCGATTATTTTGACAATAGTATACGTCTTGATGCCAGAAGAAAACCTTTCGAATGTAAATTTTAATATTTAAAAAAAAATTAAATGCGTGCTAAAATATGTTTAAAAAAAGTAGCGTTTTCATTGCTATCCGTGGTAATGGTACCAATTGCGGTAGATTTTATACTAAAATTTTATTATTATTTTTCGACTATTATTCACATCTGTATACGTCTTAATCCTAGAAGTAAACCTTACAAAGGAAAATTTAAATATTTTTAAAAAAATTTTATGCTTGCAAAAATATTTTTAATTAAACTGGCATTTTCATACGCGTCCATGGTTATGGCACCAATAAGTAATGATTTTATACTGAAATTTATTATATTTTTTTTCGATTATTTTGACAATGGTATACGTCTTGATGCCAGAAGAAAACCTTTCGAGTGTAAATTTTAATATTTAAAAAAAAATTAAATGCGTGCTAAAATATGTTTAAAAAAGTAGCGTTTTCATTGCTATCCGTGGTAATGGTACCAATAGGGGTAGATTTTATACTAAAATTTTATACTAAAATTTTATTATTATTTTTCGACTATTATTCACATCGGTATACGTCTTAATCCTAGAAGTAAACCTTACAAAGGAAAATTTAAATATTTCGAATAAAATTTTATGCTTGCAAAAATATTTTTAAATAAAGTGGCATTTTCATACGCGTTCATGGTTATGGCACCAATAAGTAATGATTCTATACTGAAATTCATTATTTTTATTTTTGATTATTTTGACAATGGTATATGTCTTGATGCCAGAAGAAAACCTTTCGAGTGTAAATTTTAATATTTAAAAAAAAATTAAATGCGTGCTAAAATATGTTTAAAAAAAGTAGCGTTTTCATTGCTATCCGTGGTAATGGTACCAATTGCGGTAGATTTTATACTAAAATTTTATTATTATTTTTCGACTATTATTCACATCTGTATACGTCTTAATCCTAGAAGTAAACCTTACAAAGGAAAATTTAAATATTTTTAAAAAAATTTTATGCTTGCAAAAATATTTTTAATTAAACTGGCATTTTCATACGCGTCCATGGTTATGGCACCAATAAGTAATGATTTTATACTGAAATTTATTATATTTTTTTTCGATTATTTTGACAATGGCATACGTCTTGATGCCAGAAGAAAACCTTTCGAGTGTAAATTTTAATATTTAAAAAAAATTAAATGCGTGCTAAAATATGTTTAAAAAAGTAGCGTTTTCATTGCTATCCGTGGTAATGGTACCAATAGGGGTAGATTTTATACTAAAATTTTATACTAAAATTTTATTATTATTTTTCGACTATTATTCAGATCGGTATACGTCTTAATCCTAGAAGTAAACCTTACAAAGGAAAATTTAAATATTTCGAATAAAATTTTATGCTTGCAAAAATATTTTTAAATAAAGTGGCATTTTCATACGCGTTCATGGTTATGGCACTAATAAGTAATGATTCTATACTGAAATTCATTATTTTTATTTTTGATTATTTTGACAATGGTATATGTCTTGATGCCAGAAGAAAACCTTTCGAGTGTAAATTTTAATATTTAAAAAAAAATTAAATGCGTGCTAAAATATGTTAAAAAAAAGTAGCGTTTTCATTGCTATCCATGGTAATGGTACCAATAGCGGTAGATTTTATACTAAAATTTTATTATTATTTTTCGACTATTATTCACATCTGTATACGTCTTAATCCTAGAAGTAAACCTTACAAAGGAAAATTTAAATATTTTAAAAAAAATTTTATGCTTGCAAAAATATTTTTAAATAAAGTGGCATTTTTATACGCGTTCATGGTTATGGCACCAATAAGTAATGATTTTATACTGAAATTCATTATTTTTATTTTCGATTATTTTGACAATGGTATACGTCTTGATGCCATAAGAAAACCTTTCGAGTGTAAATTTTAATATTTAAAAAAAAATTCAATGCGTGCTAAAATATGTTTAAAAAAGTAGCGTTTTCATTGCTATCCGTGGTAATGGTACCAATAGGGGTAGATTTTATACTAAAATTTTATACTAAAATTTTATTATTATTTTTCGACTATTATTCACATCGGTATACGTCTTAATCCTAGAAGAAAACCTTACAAAGGAAAATTTAAATATTTCTAATAAAATTTAATGCTTGCAAAAATATTTAAATAAAGTGGCATTTTCATACGCGTTCATGGTTATGGCACCAATAAGTAATGATTTTATACTGAAATTCATTATTTTTATTTTCGATTATTTTGACAATGGTATACGTCTTGATGCCAGAAGAAAACCTTTCGAGTGTAAATTTTAATATTTAAAAAAAAATTAAATGCGTGCTAAAATATGTTTAAAAAAAGTAGCGTTTTCATTGCTATCCGTGGTAATGGTACCAATAGCGGTAGATTTTATACTTAAATTTTATTATTATTTTTCGACTATTATTAACATCTGTATACGTCTTAATCCTAGAAGTAAACCTTACAAAGGAAAATTTAAATATTTTAAAAAAAATTTTATGCTTGCAAAAATATTTTTAAATAAAGTGGCATTTTCATACGCGTTCATGGTTATGGCACCAATAAGTAATGATTTTATACTGAAATTCATTATTTTTATTTACGATTATTTTGACAATGGTATACGTCTTGATGCCAGAAGAAAACCTTTCGAGTGTAAATTTAAATATTTGAAAAAAAATTAAATGCGTGCTAAAATATGTTTAAAAAAGTAGCGTTTTCATTGCTATCCGTGGTAATGGTACCAATAGGGGTAGATTTTATACTAAAATTTTATACTAAAATTTTATTATTATTTTTCGACTATTATTCACATCGGTATACGTCTTAATCCTAGAAATAAACCTTACAAAGGAAAATTTAAATATTTTAAAAAAAATTTTATGCTTGCAAAAATATTTTTAATTAAAGTGGCATTTTCATACGCGTTCATGGTTATGGCACCAATAAGTAATGATTTTATACTGAAATTTATTATTTTTATTTTCGATTATTTTGACAATGGTATACGTCTTGATGCCAGAAGAAAACCTTTCGAGTGTAAATTTTAATATTTAAAAAAAAATTAAATGCGTGCTAAAATATGTTTAAAAAAAGTAGCGTTTTCATTGCTATCCGTGGTAATGGTACCAATAGGGGTAGATTTTATACTAAAATTTTATACTAAAATTTTATTATTATTTTTCGACTATTATTCACATCGGTATACGTCTTAATCCTAGAAGTAAACGTTACAAAGGAAAATTTAAATATTTCTAATAAAATTTAATGCTTGCAAAAATATTTTTAAATAAAGTGGCATTTTCATACGCGTTCATGGTTATGGCACCAATAAGTAATGATTTTATACTGAAATTCATTATTTTTATTTACGATTATTTTGACATTGGTATACGTCTTGATGCCAGAAGAAAACCTTTTCTAGTGTAAATTTTAATATTTTAAAAAAAGTTAAATGCGTGCTAAAATATGTTTAAAAAAGTAGCGTTTTCATTGCTATCCGTGGTAATGGTACCAATAGGGGTAGATTTTATACTAAAATTTTATACTAAAATTTTATTATTATTTTTCGACTATTATTCACATCGGTATACGTCTTAATCCTAGAAGAAAACCTTACAAAGGAAAATTTAAATATTTCTAATAAAATTTAATGCTTGCAAAAATATTTAAATAAAGTGGCATTTTCATACGCGTTCATGGTTATGGCACCAATAAGTAATGATTTTATACTGAAATTCATTATTTTTATTTTCGATTATTTTGACAATGGTATACGTCTTGATGCCAGAAGAAAACCTTTCGAGTGTAAATTTTAATATTTAAAAAAAATTAAATGCGTGCTAAAATATGTTTAAAAAAAGTAGCGTTTTCATTGCTATCCGTGGTAATGGTACCAATAGCGGTAGATTTTATACTTAAATTTTATTATTATTTTTCGACTATTATTAACATCTGTATACGTCTTAATCCTAGAAGTAAACCTTACAAAGGAAAATTTAAATATTTTAAAAAAAATTTTATGCTTGCAAAAATATTTTTATATAAAGTGGCATTTTCATACGCGTTCATGGTTATGGCACCAATAAGTAATGATTTTATACTGAAATTCATTATTTTTATTTTCGATTATTTTGACAATGGTATATGTCTTGATGCAAGAAGAAAACCTTTCGAGTGTAAATTTTAATATTTAAAAAAAATTAAATGCGTGCTAAAATATGTTTAAAAAAAGTAGCGTTTTCATTGCTATCCGTCGTAATGGTACCAATAGCGGTAGATTTTATACTAAAATTTTATTATTATTTTTCGACTATTATTCACATCTGTATACGTCTTAATCCTAGAAGTAAACCTTACAAAGGAAAATTTAAATATTTTTAAAAAAATTTTATGATTGCAAAAATATTTTTAAATAAAGTGGCATTTTTATACGCGTTCATGGTTATGGCACCAATAAGTAATGATTTTATACTGAAATTCATTATTTTTATTTTCGATTATTTTGACAATGGTATACGTCTTGATGCCAGAAGAAAACCTTTCGAGTGTAAATTTTAATATTTTAAAAAAAAAATTAAAGCATGCTAAAATATGTTTAAAAAAAGTAGCGTTTTCATTGCTATCCGTGGTAATGGTACCAATAGGGGTAGATTTTATACTAAAATTTTATTATTATTTTTCGACTATTATTCACATCGGTTTACGTCTTAATCCTTGAAGTAAACCTTACAAAGGAAAATTTAAATATTTTAAAAAAAATTTTATGCTTGCAAAAATATTTTTAAATAAAGTGGCATTTTTATACGCGTTCATGGTTATGGCACCAATAAGTAATGATTTTTTACTGAAATTCATTATTTTTATTTTTGATTATTTTGACAATGGTATATGTCTTGATGCCAGAAGAAAACCTTTCGAGTGTAAATTTTAATATTTAAAAAAAAATTAATTGCGTGCTAAAATATGTTAAAAAAAAGTAGCGTTTTCATTGGTAATGGTACCAATAGCGGTAGATTTTATACTAAAATTTTATTATTATTTTTCGACTATTATTCACATCTGTATACGTCTTAATCCTAGAAGTAAACCTTACAAAGGAAAATTTAAATATTTTAAAAAAAATTTTATGCTTGCAAAAATATTTTTAAATAAAGTGGCATTTTATACGCGTTCATGGTTATGGCACCAATAAGTAATGATTTTATACTGAAATTCATTATTTTTATTTTCGATTATTTTGACAATGGTATACGTCTTGATGCCATAAGAAAACCTTTCGAGTGTAAATTTTAATATTTAAAAAAAAATTAAATGCGTGCTAAAATATGTTTAAAAAAAGTAGCGTTTTCATTTCTATCCGTGGTAATGGTACCAATAGGGGTAGATTTTATTCTTAAATTTTATACTAAAATTTTATTATTATTTTTCGACTATTATTCACATCGGTATACGTCTTAATCCTAGAAGTAAACCTTACAAAGGAAAATTTAAATATTTTAAAAAAAATTTGATGCTTGCAAAAATATTTTTAATTTAAGTGGCATTTTCATACGCGTTCATGGTTATGGCACCAATAAGTAATGATTTTATACTGAAATTTATTATTTTTATTTTCAATTATTTTGACAATGGTATACGTCTTGATGCCAGAAGAAAACCTTTCGAGTGTAAATTTAAATATTTGAAAAAAAATTAAATGCGTCCTAAAATATGTTTAAAAAAGTAGCGTTTTCATTGCTATCCGTGGTAATGGTACCAATAGGGGTAGATTTTATACTAAAATTTTATACTAAAATTTTATTATTATTTTTCGACTATTATTCACATCGGTATACGTCTTAATCCTAGAAATAAACCTTACAAAGGAAAATTTAAATATTTTAAAAAAAATTTTATGCTTGCAAAAATATTTTTAATTAAAGTGGCATTTTCATACGCGTTCATGGTTATGGCACCAATAAGTAATGATTTTATACTGAAATTTATTATTTTTATTTTCGATCATTTTGACAATGGTATACGTCTTTATGCCAGAAGAAAACCTTTCGAGTGTAAATTTTAATATTTAAAAAAAATTAAATGCTTGCTAAAATATGTTTAAAAAAAGTAGCGTTTTCATTGCTATCCGTGGTAATGGTACCAATAGGGGTAGATTTTATACTAAAATTTTATACTAAAATTTTATTATTATTTTTCGACTATTATTCACATCGGTATACGTCTTAATCCTAGAAGTAAACGTTACAAAGGAAAATTTAAATATTTCTAATAAAATTTAATGCTTGCAAAAATATTTTTAAATAAAGTGGCATTTTCATACGCGTTCATGGTTATGGCACCAATAAGTAATGATTTTATACTGAAATTCATTATTTTTATTTAGGATTATTTTGACAATGGTATACGTCTTGATGCCAGAAGAAAACCTTTTCTAGTGTAAATTTTAATATTTTAAAAAAAGTTAAATGCGTGCTAAAATATGTTTAAAAAAGTAGCGTTTTCATTGCTATCCGTGGTAATGGTCTCAATAGCGGTAGATTTTATACTTAAATTTTATTATTATTTTTCGACTATTATTCACATCGGTATACGTCTTAATCCTAGAAATAAACCTTACAAAGGAAAATTTAAATATTTTAAAAAAAATTTTATGCTTGCAAAAATATTTTTAATTAAAGTGGCATTTTCATACGCGTTCATGGTTATGGCACCAATAAGTAATGATTTTATACTGAAATTTATTATTTTTATTTTCGATCATTTTGACAATGGTATACGTCTTTATGCCAGAAGAAAACCTTTCGAGTGTAAATTTTAATATTTAAAAAAAAATTAAATGCTTGCTAAAATATGTTTAAAAAAAGTAGCGTTTTCATTGCTATCCGTGGTAATGGTACCAATAGGGGTAGATTTTATACTAAAATTTTATACTAAAATTTTATTATTATTTTTCGACTATTATTCACATCGGTATACGTCTTAATCCTAGAAGTAAACGTTACAAAGGAAAATTTAAATATTTCTAATAAAATTTAATGCTTGCAAAAATATTTTTAAATAAAGTGGCATTTTCATACGCGTTCATGGTTATGGCACCAATAAGTAATGATTTTATACTGAAATTCATTATTTTTATTTAGGATTATTTTGACAATGGTATACGTCTTGATGCCAGAAGAAAACCTTTTCTAGTGTAAATTTTAATATTTTAAAAAAAGTTAAATGCGTGCTAAAATATGTTTAAAAAAGTAGCGTTTTCATTGCTATCCGTGGTAATGGTACCAATAGCGGTAGATTTTATACTTAAATTTTATTATTATTTTTCGACTATTATTAACATCTGTATACGTCTTAATCCTAGAAGTAAACCTTACAAAGGAAAATTTAAATATTTTAAAAAAAATTTTATGCTTGCAAAAATATTTTTAAATAAAGTGGCATTTTCATACGCGTTCATGGTTATGGCACCAATAAGTAATGATTTTATACTGAAATTCATTATTTTTATTTTCGATTATTTTGACAATGGTATATGTCTTGATGCCAGAAGAAAACCTTTCGAGTGTAAATTTTAATATTTAAAAAAAATTAAATGCGTGCTAAAATATGTTTAAAAAAAGTAGCGTTTTCATTGCTATCCGTATAATGGTACCAATAGCGGTAGATTTTATACTAAAATTTTATTATTATTTTTCGACTATTATTCACATCTGTATACGTCTTAATCCTAGAAGTAAACCTTACAAAGGAAAATTTAAATATTTTTAAAAAAATTTTATGCTTGCAAAAATATTTTTAATTAAAGTGGCATTTTCATACGCGTTCATGGTTATGGCACCAATAAGTAATGATTTTATACTGAAATTTATTATTTTTATTTTCGATTATTTTGACAATGGTATACGTCTTGATGCCAGAAGAAAACCTTTCGAGTGTAAATTTAAATATTTAAAAAAAATTAAATGCGTGCTAAAATATGTTTTAAAAAAGTAGCGTTTTCATTGCTATCCGTGGTAATGGTACCAATAGGGGTAGATTTTATACTAAAATTTTATACTAAAATTTTATTATTATTTTTCGACTATTATTCACATCGGTATACGTCTTAATCCTAGAAGTTAACCTTACAAAGGAAAATTAAAATATTTCTAATAAAATTTAATGCTTGCAAAAATATTTTTAAATAAAGTGGCATTTTTATACTCGTTCATGGTTATGGCACCAATAAGTAATGATTTTATACTGAAATTCATTATTTTTATTTTCGATTATTTTGACAATGGTATACGTCTTGATGCCAGAAGAAAACCTTTCGAGTGTAAATTTTAATATTTTAAAAAAAATTAAATGCGTGCTAAAATATGTTTAAAAAAAGTAGCGTTTTCATTGCTATCCGTATAATGGTACCAATAGCGGTAGATTTTATACTAAAATTTTATTATTATTTTTCGACTATTATTCACATCTGTATACGTCTTAATCCTAGAAGTAAACCTTACAAAGGAAAATTTAAATATTTTTAAAAAAATTTTATGCTTGCAAAAATATTTTTAATTAAAGTGGCATTTTCATACGCGATCATGGTTATGGCACCAATAAGTAATGATTTTATACTGAAATTTATTATTTTTATTTTCGATTATTTTGACAATGGTATACGTCTTGATGCCAGAAGAAAACCTTTCGAGTGTAAATTTAAATATTTAAAAAAAATTAAATGCGTGCTAAAATATGTTTTAAAAAAGTAGCGTTTTCATTGCTATCCGTGGTAATGGTACCAATAGGGGTAGATTTTATACTAAAATTTTATACTAAAATTTTATTATTATTTTTCGACTATTATTCACATCGGTATACGTCTTAATCCTAGAAGTTAACCTTACAAAGGAAAATTTAAATATTTCTAATAAAATTTAATGCTTGCAAAAATATTTTTAAATAAAGTGGCATTTTTATACTCGTTCATGTTTATGGCACCAATAAGTAATGATTTTATACTGAAATTCATTATTTTTATTTTCGATTATTTTGACAATGGTATACGTCTTGATGCCAGAAGAAAACCTTTCGAGTGTAAATTTTAATATTTTAAAAAAAATTAAAGCGTGCTAAAATATGTTTAAAAAAAGTAGCGTTTTCATTGCTATCCGTGGTAATGGTACCAATAGGGGTAGATTTTATACTAAAATTTTATTATTATTTTTCGACTATTATTCACATCGGTATACGTCTTAATCCTTGAAGTAAACCTTACAAAGGAAAATTTAAATATTTTAAAAAAAAGTTTATGCTTGCAAAAATATTTTTAATTTAAGTGGCATTTTCATACGCGTTCATGGTTATGGCACCAATAAGTAATGATTTTATACTGAAATTCATTATTTTTATTTTCATGGTTATGGCACCAATAAGTAATGATTTTATACTGAAATTCATTATTTTTATTTTTGATTATTTTGACAATGGTATACGTCTTGATGCCAGTAGAAAACCTTTCGAGTGTAAATTTTAATATTAAAAAAAAATTAAATGCGGGCTAAAATATGTTTAAAAAAGTAGCGTTTTCATTGCAATCCGTGGTAATGGTACCAATAGCGGTAGATTTTATACTAAAATTTTATACTAAAATTTTATTATTATTTTTCGACTATTATTCACATCTGTATACGTCTTAATCCTAGAAGTAAACCTTACAAAGGAAAATTTAAATATTTTAAAAAAAATTTTATGCTTGCAAAAATATTTTTAAATAAAGTGGCATTTTCATACGCGTTCATGGTTATGGCACCAATATGTAATGATTTTATACTGAAATTCATTATTTTTATTTACGATTATTTTGACAATGGTATACGTCTTGATGCCAGAAGAAAACCTTTCGAGTGTAAATTTTAATATTTTAAAAATTATATAAAAGCGTGCTAAAATATGTTTAAAAAAAGTAACGTTATCATTGCTATCCGTGGTAATGGTACCAATAGGGGTAGATTTTATACTAAAATTTTATTATTATTTTTCGACTATTATTCACATCGGTATACGTCTTAATCCTAGAGGTAAACCTTACAAGGAAAATTTAAATATTTTTAAAAAAATTTTATGCTTGCAAAAATATTTTTAATTAAAGTGGCATTTTCATACGCGTTCATGCTTATGCCACCAATAAGTAATGATTTTATACTGAAATTCATTATTTTTATTTTCGATTATTTTGACAATGGTATATGTCTTGATGCCAGAAGAAAACCTTTCGAGTGTAAATTTTAATATTTAAAAAAAAATTCAATGCGTGCTAAAATATGTTTAAAAAAAGTAGCGTTTTCATTGCTCTCCGTGGTAATGGTACCAATAGCGGTAGATTTTATACTAAAATTTTATTATTATTTTTCGACTATTATTCACATCTGTATACGTCTTAATCCTAGAAGTAAACCTTACAAAGGAAAATTTAAATATTTTTAAAAAAATTTTATGCTTGCAAAAATATTTTTAAATAAAGTGGCATTTTTATACGCGTTCATGGTTATGGCACCAATAAGTAATGATTTTATACTGAAATTCATTATTTTTATTTTCGATTATTTTGACAATGGTATACGTCTTGATGCCAGAAGAAAACCTTTCGAGTGTAAATTTAAATATTTTAAAAAAAAATAAATGCAAGCTAAAATATGTTTAAAAAAAGTAGCGTTTTCATTGCAATTCGTGGTAATGGTACCAATAAGGGTAGATTTTATACTAAAATTTTATTATTATTTTTCGACTATTATTCACATCGGTATACGTCTTAATCCTAGAATTAAACCTATTAAAGGAAAATTTAAATAATTTAAAAAAAATTTTATGCTTGCAAAAATATTTTTAATTAAAGTTGCATTTTCATACGCGTTCATGGTTATGGCACCAATAAGTAATGATTTTATACTGAAATTCATTATTTTTATTTTCGATTATTTTTACAATGGTACATGTCTTCATGCCAGAAGAAAACCTTTCGAGTGTAAATTTTAATATTTAAAAAGAAATTCAATGCGTGCTAAAATATGTTTAAAAAAAGTAGCGTTTTCATTGCTATCCGTGGTAATGGTACCAATAGCGGTAGATTTTATACTAAAATGTTATTATTATTTTTCGACTATTATTCACATCGGTATACGTCTTAATCCTAGAGGTAAACCTTACAAAGGAAAATTTAAATATTTTTAAAAAAATTTTATGCTTGCAAAAATATTTTTAATTAAAGTGGCATTTTCATACGCGTTCATGGTTATGGCACCAATAAGTAATGATTTTATACTGAAATTCATTATTTTTATTTTCGATTATTTTGACAATGGTACATGTCTTGACGCCAGAAGAAAACCTTTCGAGTGTAAATTTTAATATTTAAAAAAAAATTCAATGCGTGCTAAAATATGTTTAAAAAAAGTAGCGTTTTCATTGCTATCCGTGGTAATGGTACCAATAGCGGTAGATTTTATACTAAAATTTTATACTAAAATTTTATACTAAAATTTTATTATTATTTTTCGACTATTATTCACATCTGTATACGTCTTAATCCTAGAAGTAAACCTTTCAAAGGAAAATTTAAATATTTTAAAAAAAATTTTATGCTAGCAAAAATATTTTTAAATAAAGTGGCATTTTCATACGCGTTCATGGTTATGGCACCAATAAGTAATGATTTATTACTGAAATTCATTATTTTTATTTTCGATTATTTTGACAATGGTATATGTCTTGATGCCAGAAGAAAACCTTTCGAGTGTAAATTTTAATATTTAAAAAAAAATTAAATGCGTACTAAAATATGTTTAAAAAAAGTAGCGTTTTCATTGCTATCCGTGGTAATGGTACCAATAAGGGTAGATTTTATACTAAAATTTTATTATTATTTTTCGACTATTATTCACATCGGTATACGTCTTAATCCTAGAGGTAAACCTTACAAAGGAAAATTTAAATATTTTTAAAAAAATTTTATGCTTGCAAAAATATTTTTAATTAAAGTGGCATTTTCATACGCGTTCATGGTTATGGCACCAATAAGTAATGATTTTATACTGAAATTCATTATTTTTATTTTCGATTATTTTGACAATGGTACATGTCTTGACGCCAGAAGAAAACCTTTCGAGTGTAAATTTTAATATTTAAAAAAAAATTCAATGCGTGCTAAAATATGTTTAAAAAAAGTAGCGTTTTCATTGCTATCCGTGGTAATGGTACCAATAGCGGTAGATTTTATACTAAAATTTTATACTAAAATTTTATACTAAAATTTTATTATTATTTTTCGACTATTATTCACATCTGTATACGTCTTAATCCTAGAAGTAAACCTTTCAAAGGAAAATTTAAATATTTTAAAAAAAATTTTATGCTAGCAAAAATATTTTTAAATAAAGTGGCATTTTCATACGCGTTCATGGTTATGGCACCAATAAGTAATGATTTATTACTGAAATTCATTATTTTTATTTTCGATTATTTTGACAATGGTATATGTCTTGATGCCAGAAGAAAACCTTTCGAGTGTAAATTTTAATATTTAAAAAAAAATTAAATGCGTACTAAAATATGTTTAAAAAAAGTAGCGTTTTCATTGCTATCCGTGGTAATGGTACCAATAAGGGTAGATTTTATACTAAAATTTTATTATTATTTTTCGACTATTATTCACATCGGTATACGTCTTAATCCTAGAAGTAAACCTTACAAAGGAAAATTTAAATAATTTAAAAAAAATTTTATGCTTGCAAAAATATTTTTAATTAAAGTGGCATTTTCATACGCGTTCATGGTTATGGCACCAATAAGTAATGATTTTATACTGAAATTTATTATTTTTATTTTCGATTATTTTGACAATGGTATACGTCTTGATGCCAGAAGACAACCTTTCGAGTGTAAATTTTAATATTTTAAAAATAAAATAAATGCGTGCTAAAATATGTTTAAAAAAAGTAACGTTATCATTGCTATCCGTGGTAATGGTACCAATAGGGGTAGATTTTATACTAAAATTTTATTATTATTTTTCGATTATTATTCACATCGGTATACGTCTTAATCCTAGAGGTAAACCTTACAAGGAAAATTTAAATATTTTTAAAAAAATTTTATGCTTGCAAAAATATTTTTAATTAAAGTGGCATTTTCATACGCGTTCATGGTTATGGCACCAATAAGTAATGATTTTATACTGAAATTCATTATTTTTATTTTCGATTATTTTGACAATGGTACATGTCTTGATGCCAGAAGGAAACCTTTCGAGTGTAAATTATAATATTTAAAAAAAAATTCAATGCGTGCTAAAATATGTTTAAAAAAAGTAGCGTTTTCATTGCTATCCGTGGTAATGGTACCAATAGCGGTAGATTTTATACTAAAATTTTATACTAAAATTTTATTATTATTTTTCGACTATTATTCACATCTGTATACGTCTTAATCCTAGAAGTAAACCTTACAAAGGAAAATTTAAATATTTTAAAAAAAATTTTATGCTTGCAAAAATATTTTTAAATAAAGTGGCATTTTCATACGCGTTCATGGTTATGGCACCAATAAGTAATGATTTATTACTGAAATTCATTATTTTTATTTTCGATTATTTTGACAATGGTATATGTCTTGATGCCAGAAGAAAACCTTTCGAGTGTAAATTTTAATATTTAAAAAAAAATTAAATGCGTGCTAAAATATAATTAAAAAAAGTAGCGTTTTCATTGCTATCCGTGGTAATGGTACCAATAGCGGTAGATTTTATACTAAAATTTTATTATTATTTTTCGACTATTATTCACATCTGTATACGTCTTAATCCTAGAAGTAAACCTTACAAAGGAAAATTTAAATATTTTTAAAAAAATTTTATGCTTGCAAAAATATTTTTAAATAAAGTGGCATTTTTATACGCGTTCATGGTTATGGCACCAATAAGTAATGATTTTATACTGAAATTCATTATTTTTATTTTCGATTATTTTGACAATGGTATACGTCTTGATGCCAGAAGAAAACCTTTCGAGTGTAAATTTTAATATTTTAAAAAAAAATAAATGCAAGCTAAAATATGTTTAAAAAAAGTAGCGTTTTCATTGCAATTCGTGGTAATGGTACCAATAAGGGTAGATTTTATACTAAAATTTTATTATTATTTTTCGACTATTATTCACATCGGTATACGTCTTAATCCTAGAAGTAAACCTTACAAAGGAAAATTTAAATAATTTAAAAAAAATTTTATGCTTGCAAAAATATTTTTAATTTAAGTGGCATTTTCATACGCGTTCATGGTTATGGCACCAATAAGTTATGATTTTATACTGAAATTTATTATTTTTATTTTCGATTATTTTGACAATGGTACATGTCTTCATGCCAGAAGAAAACCTTTCGAGTGTAAATTTTAATATTTAAAAAAAAATTCAATGCGTGCAAAAATATGTTTAAAAAAAGTAGCGTTTTCATTGCTATCCGTGGTAATGGTACCAATAGCGGTAGATTTTATACTAAAATGTTATTATTATTTTTCGACTATTATTCACATCGGTATACGTCTTAATCCTAGAGGTAAACCTTACAAAGGAAAATTTAAATATTTTTAAAAAAATTTTATGCTTGCAAAAATATTTTTAATTAAAGTGGCATTTTCATACGCGTTCACGGTTATGGCACCAATAAGTAATGATTTTATACTGAAATTCATTATTTTTATTTTCGATTATTTTGACAATGGTACATGTCTTGACGCCAGAAGAAAACCTTTCGAGTGTAAATTTTAATATTTAAAAAAAAATTCAATGCGTGCTAAAATATGTTTAAAAAAAGTAGCGTTTTCATTGCTATCCGTGGTAATGGTACCAATAGCCGTAGATTTTATACTAAAATTTTATACTAAAATTTTATACTAAAATTTTATTATTATTTTTCGACTATTATTCACATCTGTATACGTCTTAATCCTAGAAGTAAACCTTTCAAAGGAAAATTTAAATATTTTAAAAAAAATTTTATGCTTGCAAAAATATTTTTAAATAAAGTGGCATTTTCATACGCGTTCATGGTTATGGCACCAATAAGTAATGATTTATTACTGAAATTCATTATTTTTATTTTCGATTATTTTGACAATGGTATATGTCTTGATGCCAGAAGAAAACCTTTCGAGTGTAAATTTTAATATTTAAAAAAAAATTAAATGCGTACTAAAATATGTTTAAAAAAAGTAGCGTTTTCATTGCTATCCGTGGTAATGGTACCAATAAGGGTAGATTTTATACTAAAATTTTATTATTATTTTTCGACTATTATTCACATCGGTATACGTCTTAATCCTAGAAGTAAACCTTACAAAGGAAAATTTAAATAATTTAAAAAAAATTTTATGCTTGCAAAAATATTTTTAATTAAAGTGGCATTTTCATACGCGTTCATGGTTATGGCACCAATAAGTAATGATTTTATACTGAAATTCATTATTTTTATTTTCGATTATTTTGACAATGGTACATGTCTTGACGCCAGAAGAAAACCTTTCGAGTGTAAATTTTAATATTTAAAAAAAAATTCAATGCGTGCTAAAATATGTTTAAAAAAAGTAGCGTTTTCATTGCTATCCGTGGTAATGGTACCAATAGCGGTAGATTTTATACTAAAATTTTATACTAAAATTTTATACTAAAATTTTATTATTATTTTTCGACTATTATTCACATCTGTATACGTCTTAATCCTAGAAGTAAACCTTTCAAAGGAAAATTTAAATATTTTAAAAAAAATTTTATGCTTGCAAAAATATTTTTAAATAAAGTGGCATTTTCATACGCGTTCATGGTTATGGCACCAATAAGTAATGATTTATTACTGAAATTCATTATTTTTATTTTCGATTATTTTGACAATGGTATATGTCTTGATGCCAGAAGAAAACCTTTCGAGTGTAAATTTTAATATTTAAAAAAAAATTAAATGCGTACTAAAATATGTTTAAAAAAAGTAGCGTTTTCATTGCTATCCGTGGTAATGGTACCAATAAGGGTAGATTTTATACTAAATTTTTATTATTATTTTTCGACTATTATTCACATCGGTATACGTCTTAATCCTAGAAGTAAACCTTACAAAGGAAAATTTAAATAATTTAAAAAAAATTTTATGCTTGCAAAAATATTTTTAATTAAAGTGGCATTTTCATACGCGCTCATGGTTATGGCACCAATAAGTAATGATTTTATACTGAAATTTATTATTTTTATTTTCGATTATTTTGACAATGGTATACGTCTTGATGCCAGAAGAAAACCTTTCGAGTGTAAATTTTAATATTTTAAAAATAAAATAAATGCGTGCTAAAATATGTTTAAAAAAAGTAACGTTATCATTGCTATCCGTGGTAATGGTACCAATAGGGGTAGATTTTATACTAAAATTTTATTATTATTTTTCGACTATTATTCACATCGGTATACGTCTTAATCCTAGAGGTAAACCTTACAAGGAAAATTTAAATATTTTTAAAAAAATTTTATGCTTGCAAAAATATTTTTAATTAAAGTGGCATTTTCATACGCGTTCATGGTTATGGCACCAATAAGTAATGATTTATTACTGAAATTCATTATTTTTATTTTCGATTATTTTGACAATGGTATATGTCTTGATGCCAGAAGAAAACCTTTCGAGTGTAAATTTTAATATTTAAAAAAAAATTAAATGCGTGCTAAAATATGTTTAAAAAAAGTAGCGTTTTCATTGCTATCCGTGGTAATGGTACCAATAGCGGTAGATTTTATACTAAAATTTTATTATTATTTTTCGACTATTATTCACATCTGTATACGTCTTAATCCTAGAAGTAAACCTTACAAAGGAAAATTTAAATATTTTTAAAAAAATTTTATGCTTGCAAAAATATTTTTAAATAAAGTGGCATTTTTATACGCGTTCATGGTTATGGCACCAATAAGTAATGATTTTATACTGAAATTCATTATTTTTATTTTCGATTATTTTGACAATGGTATACGTCTTGATGCCAGAAGAAAACCTTTCGAGTGTAAATTTTAATATTTTAAAAAAAAATAAATGCAAGCTAAAATATGTTTAAAAAAAGTAGCGTTTTCATTGCAATTCGTGGTAATGGTACCAATAAGGGTAGATTTTATACTAAAATTTTATTATTATTTTTCGACTATTATTCACATCGGTATACGTCTTAATCCTAGAAGTAAACCTTACAAAGGAAAATTTAAATAATTTTAAAAAAATTTTATGCTTGCAAAAATATTTTTAATTTAAGTGGCATTTTCATACGCGTTCATGGTTATGGCACCAATAAGTTATGATTTTATACTGAAATTTATTATTTTTATTTTCGATTATTTTGACAATGGTACATGTCTTCATGCCAGAAGAAAACCTTTCGAGTGTAAATTTTAATATTTAAAAAAAAATTCAATGCGTGCTAAAATATGTTTAAAAAAAGTAGCGTTTTCATTGCTATCCGTGGTAATGGTACCAATAGCGGTAGATTTTATACTAAAATGTTATTATTATTTTTCGACTATTATTCACATCGGTATACGTCTTAATCCTAGAGGTAAACCTTACAAAGGAAAATTTAAATATTTTTAAAAAAATTTTATGCTTGCAAAAATATTTTTAATTAAAGTGGCATTTTCATACGCGTTCATGGTTATGGCACCAATAAGTAATGATTTTATACTGAAATTCATTATATTTATTTTCGATTATTTTGACAATGGTACATGTCTTGACGCCAGAAGAAAACCTTTCGAGTGTAAATTTTAATATTTAAAAAAAAATTCAATGCGTGCTAAAATATGTTTAAAAAAAGTAGCGTTTTCATTGCTATCCGTGGTAATGGTACCAATAGCGGTAGATTTTATACTAAAATTTTATACTAAAATTTTATACTAAAATTTTATTATTATTTTTCGACTATTATTCACATCTGTATACGTCTTAATCCTAGAAGTAAACCTTTCAAAGGAAAATTTAAATATTTTAAAAAAAATTTTATGCTTGCAAAAATATTTTTAAATAAAGTGGCATTTTTATACGCGTTCATGGTTATGGCACCAATAAGTAATGATTTATTACTGAAATTCATTATTTTTATTTTCGATTATTTTGACAATGGTATATGTCTTGATGCCAGAAGAAAACCTTTCGAGTGTAAATTTTAATATTTAAAAAAAAATTAAATGCGTACTAAAATATGTTTAAAAAAAGTAGCGTTTTCATTGCTATCCGTGGTAATGGTACCAATAAGGGTAGATTTTATACTAAAATTTTATTATTATTTTTCGACTATTATTCACATCGGTATACGTCTTAATCCTAGAAGTAAACCTTACAAAGGAAAATTTAAATAATTTAAAAAAAATTTTATGCTTGCAAAAATATTTTTAATTAAAGTGGCATTTTCATACGCGTTCATGGTTATGGCACCAATAAGTAATGATTTTATACTGAAATTTATTATTTTTATTTTCGATTATTTTGACAATGGTATACGTCTTGATGCCAGAAGAAAACCTTTCGAGTGTAAATTTTAATATTTTAAAAATAAAATAAATGCGTGCTAAAATATGTTTAAAAAAAGTAACGTTATCATTGCTATCCGTGGTAATGGTACCAATAGGGGTAGATTTTATACTAAAATTTTATTATTATTTTTCGACTATTATTCACATCGGTATACGTCTTAATCCTAGAGGTAAACCTTACAAGGAAAATTTAAATATTTTTAAAAAAATTTTATGCTTGCAAAAATATTTTTAATTAAAGTGGCATTTTCATACGCGTTCATGGTTATGGCACCAATAAGTAATGATTTTATACTGAAATTCATTATATTTATTTTCGATTATTTTGACAATGGTACATGTCTTGACGCCAGAAGAAAACCTTTCGAGTGTAAATTTTAATATTTAAAAAAAAATTCAATGCGTGCTAAAATATGTTTAAAAAAAGTAGCGTTTTCATTGCTATCCGTGGTAATGGTACCAATAGCGGTAGATTTTATACTAAAATTTTATACTAAAATTTTATACTAAAATTTTATTATTATTTTTCGACTATTATTCACATCTGTATACGTCTTAATCCTAGAAGTAAACCTTTCAAAGGAAAATTTAAATATTTTAAAAAAAATTTTATGCTTGCAAAAATATTTTTAAATAAAGTGGCATTTTCATACGCGTTCATGGTTATGGCACCAATAAGTAATGATTTATTACTGAAATTCATTATTTTTATTTTCGATTATTTTGACAAT
The DNA here is from genome assembly GCA_037074705.1 of Zhengitettix transpicula. Taxonomy (NCBI): domain Eukaryota; kingdom Metazoa; phylum Arthropoda; class Insecta; order Orthoptera; family Tetrigidae; genus Zhengitettix; species Zhengitettix transpicula. The sequence goes on along the minus strand of JAYJMR010000011.1, from coordinate 718,169 downwards.
GGTATATGTCTTGATGCCAGAAGAAAACCTTTCGAGTGTAAATTTTAATATTTAAAAAAAAATTAAATGCGTACTAAAATATGTTTAAAAAAAGTAGCGTTTTCATTGCTATCCGTGGTAATGGTACCAATAAGGGTAGATTTTATACTAAAATTTTATTATTATTTTTCGACTATTATTCACATCGGTATACGTCTTAATCCTAGAAGTAAACCTTACAAAGGAAAATTTAAATAATTTAAAAAAAATTTTATGCTTGCAAAAATATTTTTAATTAAAGTGGCATTTTCATACGCGTTCATGGTTATGGCACCAATAAGTAATGATTTATTACTGAAATTCATTATTTTTATTTTCGATTATTTTGACAATGGTATATGTCTTGATGCCAGAAGAAAACCTTTCGAGTGTAAATTTTAATATTTAAAAAAAAATTAAATGCGTGCTAAAATATGTTTAAAAAAAGTAGCGTTTTCATTGCTATCCGTGGTAATGGTACCAATAGCGGTAGATTTTATACTAAAATTTTATTATTATTTTTCGACTATTATTCACATCTGTATACGTCTTAATCCTAGAAGTAAACCTTACAAAGGAAAATTTAAATATTTTTAAAAAAATTTTATGCTTGCAAAAATATTTTTAAATAAAGTGGCATTTTTATACGCGTTCATGGTTATGGCACCAATAAGTAATGATTTTATACTGAAATTCATTATTTTTATTTTCGATTATTTTGACAATGGTATACGTCTTGATGCCAGAAGAAAACCTTTCGAGTGTAAATTTTAATATTTTAAAAAAAAATAAATGCAAGCTAAAATATGTTTAAAAAAAGTAGCGTTTTCATTGCAATTCGTGGTAATGGTACCAATAAGGGTAGATTTTATACTAAAATTTTATTATTATTTTTCGACTATTATTCACATCGGTATACGTCTTAATCCTAGAAGTAAACCTTACAAAGGAAAATTTAAATAATTTAAAAAAAATTTTATGCTTGCAAAAATATTTTTAATTTAAGTGGCATTTTCATACGCGTTCATGGTTATGTCACCAATAAGTTATGATTTTATACTGAAATTTATTATTTTTATTTTCGATTATTTTGACAATGGTACATGTCTTCATGCCAGAAGAAAACCTTTCGAGTGTAAATTTTAATATTTAAAAAAAAATTCAATGCGTGCTAAAATATGTTTAAAAAAAGTAGCGTTTTCATTGCTATCCGTGGTAATGGTACCAATAGCGGTAGATTTTATACTAAAATGTTATTATTATTTTTCGACTATTATTCACATCGGTATACGTCTTAATCCTAGAGGTAAACCTTACAAAGGAAAATTTAAATATTTTTAAAAAAATTTTATGCTTGCAAAAATATTTTTAATTAAAGTGGCATTTTCATACGCGTTCATGGTTATGGCACCAATAAGTAATGATTTTATACTGAAATTCATTATATTTATTTTCGATTATTTTGACAATGTTACATGTCTTGACGCCAGAAGAAAACCTTTCGAGTGTAAATTTTAATATTTAAAAAAAAATTCAATGCGTGCTAAAATATGTTTAAAAAAAGTAGCGTTTTCATTGCTATCCGTGGTAATGGTACCAATAGCGGTAGATTTTATACTAAAATTTTATACTAAAATTTTATACTAAAATTTTATTATTATTTTTCGACTATTATTCACATCTGTATACGTCTTAATCCTAGAAGTAAACCTTTCAAAGGAAAATTTAAATATTTTAAAAAAAATTTTATGCTTGCAAAAATATTTTTAAATAAAGTGGCATTTTCATACGCGTTCATGGTTATGGCACCAATAAGTAATGATTTATTACTGAAATTCATTATTTTTATTTTCGATTATTTTGACAATGGTATATGTCTTGATGCCAGAAGAAAACCTTTCGAGTGTAAATTTTAAAATTTAAAAAAAAATTAAATGCGTACTAAAATATGTTTAAAAAAAGTAGCGTTTTCATTGCTATCCGTGGTAATGGTACCAATAAGGGTAGATTTTATACTAAAATTTTATTATTATTTTTCGACTATTATTCACATCGGTATACGTCTTAATCCTAGAAGTAAACCTTACAAAGGAAAATTTAAATAATTTAAAAAAAATTTTATGCTTGCAAAAATATTTTTAATTAAAGTGGCATTTTCATACGCGTTCATGGTTATGGCACCAATAAGTAATGATTTTATACTGAAATTTATTATTTTTATTTTCGATTATTTTGACAATGGTATACGTCTTGATGCCAGAAGAAAACCTTTCGAGTGTAAATTTTAATATTTTAAAAATAAAATAAATGCGTGCTAAAATATGTTTAAAAAAAGTAACGTTATCATTGCTATCCGTGGTAATGGTACCAATAGGGGTAGATTTTATACTAAAATTTTATTATTATTTTTCGACTATTATTCACATCGGTATACGTCTTAATCCTAGAGGTAAACCTTACAAGGAAAATTTAAATATTTTTAAAAAAATTTGATGCTTGCTTAAATATTTTTAATTAAAGTGGCATTTTCATACGCGTTCATGGTTATGGCACCAATAAGTAATGATTTTATACTGAAATTCATTATATTTATTTTCGATTATTTTGACAATGGTACATGTCTTGATGCCAGAAGGAAACCTTTCGAGTGTAAATTATAATATTTAAAAAAAAATTCAATGCGTGCTAAAATATGTTTAAAAATAGTAGCGTTTTCATTGCTATCCGTGGTAATGGTACCAATAGCGGTAGATTTTATACTAAAATTTTATACTAAAATTTTATTATTATTTTTCGACTATTATTCACATCTGTATACTTCTTAATCCTAGAAGTAAACCTTACAAAGGAAAATTTAAATATTTTAAAAAAAATTTTATGCTTGCAAAAATATTTTTAAATAAAGTGGCATTTTCATACGCGTTCATGGTTATGGCACCAATAAGTAATGATTTATTACTGAAATTCATTATTTTTATTTTCGATTATTTTGACAATGGTATATGTCTTGATGCCAGAAGAAAACCTTTCGAGTGTAAATTTTAATATTTTAAAAAAAAATAAATGCAAGCTAAAATATGTTTAAAAAAAGTAGCGTTTTCATTGCAATTCGTGGTAATGGTACCTATAAGGGTAGATTTTATACTAAAATTTTATTATTATTTTTCGACTATTATTCACATCGGTATACGTCTTAATCCTAGAAGTAAACCTTACAAAGGAAAATTTAAATAATTTAAAAAAAATTTTATGCTTGCAAAAATATTTTTAATTTAAGTGGCATTTTCATACGCGTTCATGGTTATGGCACCAATAAGTTATGATTTTATACTGAAATTTATTATTTTTATTTTCGATTATTTTGACAATGGTATACGTCTTGATGCCAGAAGAAAACCTTTCGAGTGTAAATTTAAATATTTAAAAAAAAATTAAATGCGTGCTAAAATATGTTTAAAAAAGTAGCGTTTTCATTGCTATCCGTGGTAATGGTACCAATAGGGGTAGATTTTATACTAAAATTTTATACTAAAATTTTATTATTATTTTTCGACTATTATTCACATCGGTATACATCTTAATCCTAGAAGTAAACCTTACAAAGAAAAATTTAAATATTTTAAAAAAATTTTATGCTTGCAAAAATATTTTTAAATAAAGTGGCATTTTCATACGCGTTCATGGTTATGGCACCAATAAGTAATGATTTTATACTGAAATTCATTATTTTTATTTTTGATTATTTTGACAATGGTATACGTCTTGATGCCAGTAGAAAACCTTTCGAGTGTAAATTTTAATATTAAAAAAAAATTAAATGCGGGCTAAAATATGTTTAAAAAAGTAGCGTTTTCATTGCTATCCGTGGTAATGGTAGCAATAGGGGTAGATTTTATACTAAAATTTTATACTAAAATTTTATTATTATTTTTCGACTATTATTCACATCGGTATACGTCTTAATCCTAGAAGTAAACCTTACAAAGGAAAATTTAAATATTTTTAAAAAAATTTTATGCTTGCAAAAATATTTTTAATTAAAGTGGCATTTTCATACGCGTTCATGGTTATGGCACCAATAAGTAATGATTTTATACTGAAATTTATTATTTTTATTTTCGATTATTTTGACAATGGTATACGTCTTGATGCCAGAAGAAAACCTTTCGAGTGAAAATTTTAATATTTAAAAAAAAATTAAATGCGTGCTAAAATATGTTTAAAAAAGTAGCATTTCCATTGCTATCCGTGGTAATGGTACCAATAGGGGTAGATTTTATACTAAAATTTTATTATTATTTTTCGACTATTATTCACATCGGTATACGTCTTAATCCTAGAAGTAAACCTTACAAAGGAAAATTTAAATATTTTAAAAAAATTTTATGCTTGCAAAAATATTTTTAAATAAAGTGGCATTTTCATACGCGTTCATGGTTATGGCACCAATAAGTAATGATTTTATACTGAAATTCATTATTTTTATTTTCGATTATTTTGACAATGGTATACGTCTTGATGCCAGTAGAAAACCTTTCGAGTGTAAATTTTAATATTTAAAAAAAAATTAAATGCGTGCTAAAATATGTTTAAAAAAAGTAGCGTTTTCATTACTATCCGTGGTAATGGTACCGATAGGGGTAGATTATATACTAAAATTTTTTACTAAAATTTTATTATTATTTTTCGACTATTATTCACATCGGTATACGTCTTAATCCTAGAAGTAAACCTTACAAAGGAAAATTTAAATATTTTAAAAAAATTTTATGCTTGCAAAAATATTTTTAAATAAAGTGGCATTTTCATACGCGTTCATGGTTATGGCACCAATAAGTAATGATTTTATACTGAAATTCATTATTTTTATTTTTGATTATTTTGACAATGGTATACGTCTTGATGCAAGTAGAAAACCTTTCGAGTGTAAATTTTAATATTTAAAAAAAAATTAAATGCGTGCTAAAATATGTTTAAAAAAAGTAGACTTTTCATTGCTATCTGTGGTAATGGTACCAATAGGGGTAGATTTTATACTAAAATTTTATACTAAAATTTTATTATTATTTTTCGACTATTATTCACATCGGTATACGTCTTAATCCTAGAAGTAAACCTTACAAAGGAAAATTTAAATATTTTAAAAAAATTTTATGCTTGCAAAAATATTTTTAAATAAAGTGGCATTTTCATACGCGTTCATGGTTATGGCACCAATAAGTAATGATTTTATACTGAAATTCATTATTTTTATTTTTGATTATTTTGACAATGGTATACGTCTTGATGCAAGTAGAAAACCTTTCGAGTGTAAATTTTAATATTTAAAAAGAAATTAAATGCGTGCTAAAATATGTTTAAAAAAAGTAGACTTTTCATTGCTATCCGTGGTAATGGTACCAATAGGGGTAGATTTTATACTAAAATTTTATACTAAAATTTTATTATTATGTTTCGACTATTATTCACATCGGTATACGTCTTAATCCTAGAAGTAAACCTTACAAAGGAAAATTTAAATATTTTAAAAAAATTTAATGCTTGCAAAAATATTTTTAAATAAAGTGGCATTTTCATAAGCGTTCATGGTTATGGCACCAATAAGTAATGATTTTATACTGAAATTCATTATTTTTATTTTCGATTATTTTGACAATGGTATACGTCTTGATGCCAGAAGAAAACCTTTCGAGTGTAAATTTTAATATTTAATAAAAAAATAAATGCGTGCTAAAATATGTTTAAAAAAAGTAGCGTTTTTATTGCTATCTGTGGTAATGGTACGAATAGGGGTAGATTTTATACTAAAATTTTATACTAAAATTTTATTATTATTTTTCGACTATTATTCACATCGGTATACGTCTTAATCCTAGAAGTAAACCTTACAAAGGAAAATTTAAATATTTTAAAAAAATTTAATGCTTGCAAAAATATTTTTAAATAAAGTGGCATTTTCATACGCGTTCATGGTTATGGCACCAATAAGTAATGATTTTATACTGAAATTTATTATTTTTATTTTCGATTATTTTGACAATGGTATACGTCTTGATGCCAGAAGAAAACCTTTCGAGTGAAAATTTTAATATTTAAAAAAAAATTAAATGCGTGCTAAAATATGTTTAAAAAAGTAGCATTTCCATTGCTATCCGTGGTAATGGTACCAATAGGGGTAGATTTTATACTAAAATTTTATTATTATTTTTCGACTATTATTCACATCGGTATACGTCTTAATCCTAGAAGTAAACCTTACAAAGGAAAATTTAAATATTTTAAAAAAATTTTATGCTTGCAAAAATATTTTTAAATAAAGTGGCATTTTCATACGCGTTCATGGTTATGGCACCAATAAGTAATGATTTTATACTGAAATTCATTATTTTTATTTTCGATTATTTTGACAATGGTATATGTCTTGATGCCAGAAGAAAACCTTTCGAGTGTAAATTTTAATATTTAAAAAAAAATTAAATGCGTACTAAAATATGTTTAAAAAAAGTAGCGTTTTCATTGCTATCCGTGGTAATGGTACCAATAAGGGTAGATTTTATACTAAAATTTTATTATTATTTTTCGACTATTATTCACATCGGTATACGTCTTAATCCTAGAAGTAAACCTTACAAAGGAAAATTTAAATAATTTAAAAAAAATTTTATGCTTGCAAAAATATTTTTAATTAAAGTGGCATTTTCATACGCGTTCATGGTTATGGCACCAATAAGTAATGATTTATTACTGAAATTCATTATTTTTATTTTCGATTATTTTGACAATGGTATATGTCTTGATGCCAGAATAAAACCTTTCGAGTGTAAATTTTAATATTTAAAAAAAAATTAAATGCGTGCTAAAATATGTTTAAAAAAAGTAGCGTTTTCATTGCTATCCGTGGTAATGGTACCAATAGCGGTAGATTTTATACTAAAATTTTATTATTATTTTTCGACTATTATTCACATCTGTATACGTCTTAATCCTAGAAGTAAACCTTACAAAGGAAAATTTAAATATTTTTAAAAAAATTTTATGCTTGCAAAAATATTTTTAAATAAAGTGGCATTTTTATACGCGTTCATGGTTATGGCACCAATAAGTAATGATTTTATACTGAAATTCATTATTTTTATTTTCGATTATTTTGACAATGGTATACGTCTTGATGCCAGAAGAAAACCTTTCGAGTGTAAATTTTAATATTTTAAAAAAAAATAAATGCAAGCTAAAATATGTTTAAAAAAAGTAGCGTTTTCATTGCAATTCGTGGTAATGGTACCAATAAGGGTAGATTTTATACTAAAATTTTATTATTATTTTTCGACTATTATTCACATCGGTATACGTCTTAATCCTAGAAGTAAACCTTACAAAGGAAAATTTAAATAATTTAAAAAAAATTTTATGCTTGCAAAAATATTTTTAATTTAAGTGGCATTTTCATACGCGTTCATGGTTATGTCACCAATAAGTTATGATTTTATACTGAAATTTATTATTTTTATTTTCGATTATTTTGACAATGGTACATGTCTTCATGCCAGAAGAAAACCTTTCGAGTGTAAATTTTAATATTTAAAAAAAAATTCAATGCGTGCTAAAATATGTTTAAAAAAAGTAGCGTTTTCATTGCTATCCGTGGTAATGGTACCAATAGCGGTAGATTTTATACTAAAATGTTATTATTATTTTTCGACTATTATTCACATCGGTATACGTCTTAATCCTAGAGGTAAACCTTACAAAGGAAAATTTAAATATTTTTAAAAAAATTTTATGCTTGCAAAAATATTTTTAATTAAAGTGGCATTTTCATACGCGTTCATGGTTATGGCACCAATAAGTAATGATTTTATACTGAAATTCATTATATTTATTTTCGATTATTTTGACAATGTTACATGTCTTGACGCCAGAAGAAAACCTTTCGAGTGTAAATTTTAATATTTAAAAAAAAATTCAATGCGTGCTAAAATATGTTTAAAAAAAGTAGCGTTTTCATTGCTATCCGTGGTAATGGTACCAATAGCGGTAGATTTTATACTAAAATTTTATACTAAAATTTTATTATTATTTTTCGACTATTATTCACATCTGTATACGTCTTAATCCTAGAAGTAAACCTTTCAAAGGAAAATTTAAATATTTTAAAAAAAATTTTATGCTTGCAAAAATATTTTTAAATAAAGTGGCATTTTCATACGCGTTCATGGTTATGGCACCAATAAGTAATGATTTATTACTGAAATTCATTATTTTTATTTTCGATTATTTTGACAATGGTATATGTCTTGATGCCAGAAGAAAACCTTTCGAGTGTAAATTTTAAAATTTAAAAAAAAATTAAATGCGTACTAAAATATGTTTAAAAAAAGTAGCGTTTTCATTGCTATCCGTGGTAATGGTACCAATAAGGGTAGATTTTATACTAAAATTTTATTATTATTTTTCGACTATTATTCACATCGGTATACGTCTTAATCCTAGAAGTAAACCTTACAAAGGAAAATTTAAATAATTTAAAAAAAATTTTATGCTTGCAAAAATATTTTTAATTAAAGTGGCATTTTCATACGCGTTCATGGTTATGGCACCAATAAGTAATGATTTTATACTGAAATTTATTATTTTTATTTTCGATTATTTTGACAATGGTATACGTCTTGATGCCAGAAGATAACCTTTCGAGTGTAAAGTTTAATATTTTAAAAATAAAATAAATGCGTGCTAAAATATGTTTAAAAAAAGTAACGTTATCATTGCTATCCGTGGTAATGGTACCAATAGGGGTAGATTTTATACTAAAATTTTATTATTATTTTTCGACTATTATTCACATCGGTATACGTCTTAATCCTAGAGGTAAACCTTACAAGGAAAATTTAAATATTTTTAAAAAAATTTGATGCTTGCTTAAATATTTTTAATTAAAGTGGCATTTTCATACGCGTTCATGGTTATGGCACCAATAAGTAATGATTTTATACTGAAATTCATTATATTTATTTTCGATTATTTTGACAATGGTACATGTCTTGATGCCAGAAGGAAACCTTTCGAGTGTAAATTATAATATTTAAAAAAAAATTCAATGCGTGCTAAAATATGTTTAAAAATAGTAGCGTTTTCATTGCTATCCGTGGTAATGGTACCAATAGCGGTAGATTTTATACTAAAATTTTATACTAAAATTTTATTATTATTTTTCGACTATTATTCACATCTGTATACTTCTTAATCCTAGAAGTAAACCTTACAAAGGAAAATTTAAATATTTTAAAAAAAATTTTATGCTTGCAAAAATATTTTTAAATAAAGTGGCATTTTCATACGCGTTCATGGTTATGGCACCAATAAGTAATGATTTATTACTGAAATTCATTATTTTTATTTTCGATTATTTTGACAATGGTATATGTCTTGATGCCAGAAGAAAACCTTTCGAGTGTAAATTTTAATATTTTAAAAAAAAATAAATGCAAGCTAAAATATGTTTAAAAAAAGTAGCGTTTTCATTGCAATTCGTGGTAATGGTACCTATAAGGGTAGATTTTATACTAAAATTTTATTATTATTTTTCGACTATTATTCACATCGGTATACGTCTTAATCCTAGAAGTAAACCTTACAAAGGAAAATTTAAATAATTTAAAAAAAATTTTATGCTTGCAAAAATATTTTTAATTTAAGTGGCATTTTCATACGCGTTCATGGTTATGGCACCAATAAGTTATGATTTTATACTGAAATTTATTATTTTTATTTTCGATTATTTTGACAATGGTATACGTCTTGATGCCAGAAGAAAACCTTTCGAGTGTAAATTTAAATATTTAAAAAAAAATTAAATGCGTGCTAAAATATGTTTAAAAAAGTAGCGTTTTCATTGCTATCCGTGGTAATGGTACCAATAGGGGTAGATTTTATACTAAAATTTTATACTAAAATTTTATTATTATTTTTCGACTATTATTCACATCGGTATACATCTTAATCCTAGAAGTAAACCTTACAAAGAAAAATTTAAATATTTTAAAAAAATTTTATGCTTGCAAAAATATTTTTAAATAAAGTGGCATTTTCATACGCGTTCATGGTTATGGCACCAATAAGTAATGATTTTATACTGAAATTCATTATTTTTATTTTTGATTATTTTGACAATGGTATACGTCTTGATGCCAGTAGAAAACCTTTCGAGTGTAAATTTTAATATTAAAAAAAAATTAAATGCGGGCTAAAATATGTTTAAAAAAGTAGCGTTTTCATTGCTATCCGTGGTAATGGTAGCAATAGGGGTAGATTTTATACTAAAATTTTATACTAAAATTTTATTATTATTTTTCGACTATTATTCACATCGGTATACGTCTTAATCCTAGAAGTAAACCTTACAAAGGAAAATTTAAATATTTTTAAAAAAATTTTATGCTTGCAAAAATATTTTTAATTAAAGTGGCATTTTCATACGCGTTCATGGTTATGGCACCAATAAGTAATGATTTTATACTGAAATTTATTATTTTTATTTTCGATTATTTTGACAATGGTATACGTCTTGATGCCAGAAGAAAACCTTTCGAGTGAAAATTTTAATATTTAAAAAAAAATTAAATGCGTGCTAAAATATGTTTAAAAAAGTAGCATTTCCATTGCTATCCGTGGTAATGGTACCAATAGGGGTAGATTTTATACTAAAATTTTATTATTATTTTTCGACTATTATTCACATCGGTATACGTCTTAATCCTAGAAGTAAACCTTACAAAGGAAAATTTAAATATTTTAAAAAAATTTTATGCTTGCAAAAATATTTTTAAATAAAGTGGCATTTTCATACGCGTTCATGGTTATGGCACCAATAAGTAATGATTTTATACTGAAATTCATTATTTTTATTTTCGATTATTTTGACAATGGTATACGTCTTGATGCCAGTAGAAAACCTTTCGAGTGTAAATTTTAATATTTAAAAAAAAATTAAATGCGTGCTAAAATATGTTTAAAAAAAGTAGCGTTTTCATTACTATCCGTGGTAATGGTACCGATAGGGGTAGATTATATACTAAAATTTTTTACTAAAATTTTATTATTATTTTTCGACTATTATTCACATCGGTATACGTCTTAATCCTAGAAGTAAACCTTACAAAGGAAAATTTAAATATTTTAAAAAAATTTTATGCTTGCAAAAATATTTTTAAATAAAGTGGCATTTTCATACGCGTTCATGGTTATGGCACCAATAAGTAATGATTTTATACTGAAATTCATTATTTTTATTTTTGATTATTTTGACAATGGTATACGTCTTGATGCAAGTAGAAAACCTTTCGAGTGTAAATTTTAATATTTAAAAAAAAATTAAATGCGTGCTAAAATATGTTTAAAAAAAGTAGACTTTTCATTGCTATCTGTGGTAATGGTACCAATAGGGGTAGATTTTATACTAAAATTTTATACTAAAATTTTATTATTATTTTTCGACTATTATTCACATCGGTATACGTCTTAATCCTAGAAGTAAACCTTACAAAGGAAAATTTAAATATTTTAAAAAAATTTTATGCTTGCAAAAATATTTTTAAATAAAGTGGCATTTTCATACGCGTTCATGGTTATGGCACCAATAAGTAATGATTTTATACTGAAATTCATTATTTTTATTTTTGATTATTTTGACAATGGTATACGTCTTGATGCAAGTAGAAAACCTTTCGAGTGTAAATTTTAATATTTAAAAAGAAATTAAATGCGTGCTAAAATATGTTTAAAAAAAGTAGACTTTTCATTGCTATCCGTGGTAATGGTACCAATAGGGGTAGATTTTATACTAAAATTTTATACTAAAATTTTATTATTATGTTTCGACTATTATTCACATCGGTATACGTCTTAATCCTAGAAGTAAACCTTACAAAGGAAAATTTAAATATTTTAAAAAAATTTAATGCTTGCAAAAATATTTTTAAATAAAGTGGCATTTTCATAAGCGTTCATGGTTATGGCACCAATAAGTAATGATTTTATACTGAAATTCATTATTTTTATTTTCGATTATTTTGACAATGGTATACGTCTTGATGCCAGAAGAAAACCTTTCGAGTGTAAATTTTAATATTTAATAAAAAAATAAATGCGTGCTAAAATATGTTTAAAAAAAGTAGCGTTTTTATTGCTATCTGTGGTAATGGTACGAATAGGGGTAGATTTTATACTAAAATTTTATACTAAAATTTTATTATTATTTTTCGACTATTATTCACATCGGTATACGTCTTAATCCTAGAAGTAAACCTTACAAAGGAAAATTTAAATATTTTAAAAAAATTTAATGCTTGCAAAAATATTTTTAAATAAAGTGGCATTTTCATACGCGTTCATGGTTATGGCACCTATAAGTAATGATTTTATACTGAAATTCATTATTTTTATTTTCGATTATTTTGACAATGGTATCCGTCTTGATGCTAGAAGAAAACCATTCGAGTGTAAATTTTAATATTTAAAAAAAAATTAAATGCGTGCTAAAATATGTTTAAAAAAAGTAGCGTTTTCATTGCTATCCGTGGTAATGGTACCAATAGGGGTAGATTTTATACTAAAATTTTATTATTATTTTTCGACTATTATTCACATCGGTATACGTCTTAATCCTAGAAGTAAACCTTACAAAGGAAAATTTAAATATTTTAAAAAAATTTTATGCTTGCAAAAATATTTTTAAATAAAGTGGCATTTTCATACGCGTTCATGGTTATGGCACCAATAAGTAATGATTTTTACTGAAATTCATTATTTTTATTTACGATTATTTTGACAATGGTATACGTCTTGATGCCAGAAGAAAACCTTTCGAGTGTAAATTTTAATATTTAAAAAAAAAAAAATGCGTGCTAAAATATGTTTAAAAAAGTAGCGTTTTCATTGCTATCCGTGGTAATGGTACCAATAGGGGTAGATTTTATACTAAAATTTTATACTAAAATTTTATTATTATTTTTCGACTATTATTCACATCGGTATACGTCTTAATCCTAGAAGTAAACCTTACAAAGGAAAATTTAAATATTTTAAAAAAATTTTATGCTTGCAAAAATATTTTTAAATAAAGTGGCATTTTCATACGCGTTCATGGTTATGGCACCAATAAGTAATGATTTTATACTGAAATTCATTATTTTTATTTTCGATTATTTTGACAATGGTATACGTCTTGATGCCAGTAGAAAACCTTTCGAGTGTAAATTTTAATATTTAAAAAAAAATTAAATGCGTGCTAAAATATGTTTAAAAAAAGTAGCGTTTTCATTGCTATCCGTGGTAATGGTACCGATAGGGGTAGATTATATACTAAAATTTTATACTAAAATTTTATTATTATTTTTCGACTATTATTCACATCGGTATACGTCTTAATCCTAGAAGTAAACCTTACAAAGGAAAATTTAAATATTTAAAAAAATTTTATGCTTGCAAAAATATTTTTAAATAAAGTGGCATTTTCATACGCGTTCATGGTTATGGCACCAATAAGTAATGATTTTATACTGAAATTCATTATTTTTATTTTCGATTATTTTGACAATGGTATACGTCTTGATGCAAGTAGAAAACCTTTCGAGTGTAAATTTTAATATTTAAAAAAAAATTAAATGCGTGCTAAAATATGTTTAAAAAAAGTAGACTTTTCATTGCTATCCGTGGTAATGGCACCAATAGGGGTAGATTTTATACTAAAATTATATACTAAAATTTTATTATTATGTTTCGACTATTATTCACATCGGTATACGTCTTAATCCTAGAAGTAAACCTTACAAAGGAAAATTTAAATATTTTAAAAAAATTTAATGCTTGCAAAAATATTTTTAAATAAAGTGGCATTTTTATACGCGTTCATGGTTATGGCACCAATAAGTAATGATTTTATACTGAAATTCATTATTTTTATTTTCGATTATTTTGACAATAGTATACGTCTTGATGCCAGAAGAAAACCTTTCGAGTGTAAATTTTAATATTTAAAAAAAAAATAAATGCGTGCTAAAATATGTTTAAAAAAAGTAGCGTTTTTATTGCTATCTGTGGTAATGGTACGAATAGGGGTTGATTTTATACTAAAATTTTATTATTATTTTTCGACAATTATTCACATCGGTATACGTCTTAATCCTAGAAGTAAACCTTACAAAGGAAAATTTAAATATTTTAAAAAAATTTAATGCTTGCAAAAATATTTTTAAATAAAGTGGCATTTTCATACGCGTTCATGGTTATCGCACCAATAAGTAATGATTTTATACTGAAATTCATTATTTTTATTTTCGATTATTGTGACAATGGTATACGTCTTGATGCCAGAAGAAAACCTTTCGAGTGTAAATTTTAATATTTAAAAAAAAATTAAATGCGTGCTAAAATATGTTTAAAAAAAGTAGCGTTTTCATTGCTATCCGTGGTAATGGTACCAATAGGGGTAGATTTTATACTAAAATTTTATACTAAAATTTTATTATTATTTTTGGACTATTATTCGCATCGGTATACGTCTTAATCCTAGAAGTAAACCTTACAAAGGAAAATTTAAATATTTTAAAAAAAAATTTATGCTTGCAAAAATATTTTTAAATAAAGTGGCATTTTCATACGCGTTCATGGTTATGGCACCAATAAGTAATGATTTTATACTGAAATTCATTATTTTTATTTTCGATTATTTTGAAAATGGTATACGTCATGATGCCAGAAGAAAAACTTTCGAGTGTAAATTTTAATATTTTAAAAAAATTAAATGCGTGCTAAAATATGTTTAAAAAAGTAGCGTTTTCATTGCTATCCGTGGTAATGGTACCAATAGGGGTAGATTTTATACTAAAATTTTATACTAAAATTTTATTATTATTTTTCGACTATTATTCACATCGGTATACGTCTTAATCCTAGAAGTAAACCTTACAAAGGAAAATTTAAATATTTTAAAAAAATATTATGCTTGCAAAAATATTTTTAAATAAAGTGGCATTTTCATACGCGTTCATGGATATGGCACCAATAAGTAATGATTTTATACTGAAATTCATTATTTTTATTTTCGATTATTTTGACAATGGTATACGTCTTGATGCCAGAAAAAAACCTTTCGAGTGTAAATTTTAATATTTAAAAAAAAATTAAATGCGTGCTAAAATATGTTTAAAAAAAGTAGCGTTTTCATTGCTATCCGTGGTAATGGTACCAATAGGGTTAGATTTTATACTAAATTTTATACTAAAATTTTATTATTATTTTTCGACTATTATTCACATCGGTATACGTCTTAATCCTAGAAGTAAACCTTACAAAGGAAAATTTAAATATTTTAAAAAAATTTTATGCTTGCAAAAATATTTTTAAATAAAGTGGCATTTTCATACGCGTTCATGGTTATGGCACCAATAAGTAATGATTTTATACTGAAATTCATTATTTTTATTTTCGATTATTTTGACAATGGTATACTTCTTGATGCCAGAAGAAAACCTTTCGAGTGTAAATTTTAATATTTAAAAAAAAATTAAATGCGTGCTAAAATATGTTTAAAAAAAGTAGCGTTTTCATTGCTATCCATGGTAATGGTACCAATAGGGGTAGATTTTATACTAAAATTTTATACTAAAATTTTATTATTATTTTTGGACTATTATTCACATCGGTATACGTCTTAATCCTAGAAGTAAACCTTACAAAGGAATATTTAAATATTTTAAAAAAATTTTATGCTTGCAAAAATATTTTTAAATAAAGTGGCATTTTCATACGCGTTCATGGTTATGGCACCAATAAGTAATGATTTTATACTGAAATTCATTATTTTTATTTTCGATTAATTTAACAATGGTATACGTCTTGATGCCAGAAGAAAACCTTTCGAGTGTAAATTTTAATATTTTAAAAAAAATTAAATGCGTTCTAAAATATGTTTAAAAAAGTAGCGTTTTCATTGCTATCCGTGGTAATGGTACCAATAGGGGTAGATTTTATACTAAAATTTTATACTTAATTTTTATTATTATTTTTCGACTTATATTCACATCTGTATACGTCTTAATCCTAGAAGTAAACCTTACAAAGGAAAATTTAAATATTTTTAAAAAAAATTTATGCTTGCAAAAATATTTTTAAATAAAGTGGCATTTTCATACGCGTTCATGGTTATGGCACCAATAAGTAATGATTTTATACTGAAATTCATTATTTTTATTTTCGATTATTTTGACAATGGTATACGTCTTGATGCAAGTAGAAAACCTTTCGAGTGTAAATTTTAATATTTAAAAAAAAATTAAATGCGTGCTAAAATATGTTTAAAAAAAGTAGACTTTTCATTGCTATCCGTGGTAATGGTACCAATAGGGGTAGATTTTATACTAAAATTTTATACTAAAATTTTATTATTATGTTTCGACTATTATTCACATCGGTATACGTCTTAATCCTAGAAGTAAACCTTACAAAGGAAAATTTAAATATTTTAAAAAAATTTAATGCTTGCAAAAATATTTTTAAATAAAGTGGCATTTTTATACGCGTTCATGGTTATGGCACCAATAAGTAATGATTTTATACTGAAATTCATTATTTTTATTTTCGATTATTTTGACAATAGTATACGTCTTGATGCCAGAAGAAAACCTTTCGAGTGTAAATTTTAATATTTAAAAAAAAAATAAATGCGTGCTAAAATATGTTTAAAAAAAGTAGCGTTTTTATTGCTATCTGTGGTAATGGTACGAATAGGGGCTGATTTTATACTAAAATTTTATTATTATTTTTCGACTATTATTCACATCGGTATACGTCTTAATCCTAGAAGTAAACCTTACAAAGGAAAATTTAAATATTTTAAAAAAATTTAATGCTTGCAAAAATATTTTTAAATAAAGTGGCATTTTCATACGCGTTCATGGTTATGGCACCAATAAGTAATGATTTTATACTGAATTTCATGATTTTTATTTTCGATTATTTTGACAATGGTATACGTCTTGATGCCAGAAGAAAACCTTTCGAGTGTAAATTTTAATATTTAAAAAAAAATTAAATGCGTGCTAAAATATGTTTAAAAAAAGTAGCGTTTTCATTGCTATCCGTGGTAATGGTACCAATAGGGGTAGATTTTATACTAAAATTTTATACTAAAATTTTATTATTATTTTTCGACTATTATTCACATCGGTATACGTCTTAATCCTAGAAGTAAACCTTACAAAGGAAAATTTAAATATTTTAAAAAAATTTTATGCTTGCAAATATATTTTTAAATAAAGTGGCATTTTCATACGCGTTCATGGTTATGGCACCAATAAGTAATGATTTTATACTGAAATTCATTATTTTTATTTTCGATAATTTTGAAAATGGTATAAGTCTTGATGCCAGAAGAAAACCTTTCGAGTGTAAATTTTAATATTTTAAAAAAAATTAAATGCGTTCTAAAATATGTTTAAAAAAGTAGCGTTTTCATTGCTATCCGTGGTAATGGTACCAATAGGGGTAGATTTTATACTAAAATTTTATACTAAAATTTTATTATTATTTTTCGACTTATATTCACATCTGTATACGTCTTAATCCTAGAAGTAAACCTTACAAAGGAAAATTTAAATATTTTAAAAAAATATTATGCTTGCAAAAATATTTTTAAATAAAGTGGCATTTTCATACGCGTTCATGGATATGGCACCAATAAGTAATGATTTTATACTGAAATTCATTATTTTTATTTTCGATTATTTTGACAATGGTATACGTCTTGATGCCAGAAGAAAACCTTTCGAGTGTAAATTTTAATATTTAAAAAAAAATTAAATGCGCGCTAAAATATGTTTAAAAAAAGTAGCGTTTTCATTGCTATCCGTGGTAATGGTACCAATAGGGGTAGATTTTATACTAAAATTTTATACTAAATTTTTATTATTATTTTTCGACTTATATTCACATCTGTATACGTCTTAATCCTAGAAGTAAACCTTACAAAGGAAAATTTAAATATTTTAAAAAAAAATTTATGCTTGCAAAAATATTTTTAAATAAAGTGGCATTTTCATACGCGTTCATGGTTATGGCACCAATAAGTAATGATTTTATACTGAAATTCATTATTTTTATTTTCGATTATTTTGAAAATGGTATACGTCATGATGCCAGAAGAAAAACTTTCGAGTGTAAATTTTAATATTTAAAAAAAAATTGAATGCGTGCTAAAATATGTTTAAAAAAAGTAGCGTTTTCATTGCTATCCGTGGTAATGGTACCAATAGGGGTAGATTTTATACTATAATTTTATACTAAAATTTTATTATTAATTTTCGACTATTATTCACATCGGTATACGTCTTAATCCTAGAAGTAAACCTTACAAAGGAAAATTTAAATATTTTAAAAAAATTTTATGCTTGCAAATATATTTTTAAATAAAGTGGCATTTTCATACGCGTTCATGGTTATGGCACCAATAAGTAATGATTTTATACTGATATTCATTATTTTTATTTTCGATAATTTTGAAAATGGTATAAGTCTTGATGCCAGAAGAAAACCTTTCGAGTGTAAATTTTAATATTTTAAAAAAAATTAAATGCGTTCTAAAATATGTTTAAAAAAGTAGCGTTTTCATTGCTATCCGTGGTAATGGTACCAATAGGGGTAGATTTTATACTAAAATTTTATACTAAAATTTTATTATTATTTTTCGACTTATATTCACATCTGTATACGTCTTAATCCTAGAAGTAAACCTTACAAAGGAAAATTTAAATATTTTAAAAAAATATTATGCTTGCAAAAATATTTTTAAATAAAGTGGCATTTTCATACGCGTTCATGGATATGGCACCAATAAGTAATGATTTTATACTGAAATTCATTATTTTTATTTTCGATTATTTTGACAATGGTATACGTCTTGATGCCAGAAGAAAACCTTTCGAGTGTAAATTTTAATATTTAAAAAAAAATTAAATGCGCGCTAAAATATGTTTAAAAAAAGTAGCGTTTTCATTGCTATCCGTGGTAATGGTACCAATTGGGGTAGATTTTATACTAAAATTTTATACTAAATTTTTATTATTATTTTTCGACTTATATTCACATCTGTATACGTCTTAATCCTAGAAGTAAACCTTACAAAGGAAAATTTAAATATTTTAAAAAAAAATTTATGCTTGCAAAAATATTTTTAAATAAAGTGGCATTTTCATACGCGTTCATGGTTATGGCACCAATAAGTAATGATTTTATACTGAAATTCATTATTTTTATTTTCGATTATTTTGAAAATGGTATACGTCATGATGCCAGAAGAAAAACTTTCGAGTGTAAATTTTAATATTTTAAAAAAAATTAAATGCGTGCTAAAATATGTTTAAAAAAGTAGCGTTTTCAATGCTATCCGTGGTAATGGTACCAATAGGGGTAGATTTTATACTAAAATTTTATACTAAAATTTTATTATTATTTTTCGACTATTATTCACATCGGTATACGTCTTAATCCTAGAAGTAAACCTTACAAAGGAAAATTTAAATATTTTAAAAAAATATTATGCTTGCAAAAATATTTTTAAATAAAGTGGCATTTTCATACGCGTTCATGGATATGGCACCAATAAGTAATGATTTTATACTGAAATTCATTATTTTTATTTTCGATTATTTTGACAATGGTATACGTCTTGATGCCAGAAGAAAACCTTTCGAGTGTAAATTTTAATATTTAAAAAAAAATTAAATGCGTGCTAAAATATGTTTAAAAAAAGTAGCGTTTTCATTGCTATCCGTGGTAATGGTACTAATAGGGGTAGATTTTATACTAAATTTTATACTAAAATTTTATTATTATTTTTCGACTATTATTCACATCGGTATACGTCTTAATCCTAGAAGTAAACCTTACAAAGGAAAATTTAAATATTTCTAATAAAATTTAATACTTGCAAAAATATTTTTAAATAAAGTGGCATTTTCATACGCGTTCATGGTTATGGCACCAATAAGTAATGATTTTATACTGAAATTCATTATTTTTATTTTCGATTATTTTGACAATGGTATTCGTCTTGATGCCAGAAGAAAACCTTTCGAGTGTAAATTTTAATATTTAAAAAAAAATTAAATGCGTGCTAAAATATGTTTAAAAAAAGTAGAGTTTTCATTGCTATCCGTGGTAGAGGTACCAATAGGGGTAGATTTTATACTAAAATTTTATTATTAATTTTCGACTATTATTCACATCGGTATACGTCTTAATCCTAGAAGTAAACCTTACAAAGGAAAATTTAAATATTTTAAAAAAATTTTAAGCTTGCAAAAATATTTTTAAATAAAGTGGCATTTTCATACGCGTTCATGGTTATGGCACCAATAAGTAATGATTTTATACTGAAATTCATTATTTTTATTTTCGATTAATTTTACAATGGTATACGTCTTGATGCCAGAAGAAAACCTTTCGAGTTTAAATTTTAATATTTAAAAAAAAATTAAATGCGTGCTAAAATATGTTTAAAAAAAGTAGCGTTTTCATTGCTATCCGTGGTAATGGTACCAATTGGGGTAGATTTTATACTAAAATTTTATACTAAATTTTTATTATTATTTTTCGACTTATATTCACATCTGTATACGTCTTAATCCTAGAAGTAAACCTTACAAAGGAAAATTTAAATATTTTAAAAAAAAATTTATGCTTGCAAAAATATTTTTAAATAAAGTGGCATTTTCATACGCGTTCATGGTTATGGCACCAATAAGTAATGATTTTATACTGAAATTCATTATTTTTATTTTCGATTATTTTGAAAATGGTATACGTCATGATGCCAGAAGAAAAACTTTCGAGTGTAAATTTTAATATTTTAAAAAAAATTAAATGCGTGCTAAAATATGTTTAAAAAAGTAGCGTTTTCAATGCTATCCGTGGTAATGGTACCAATAGGGGTAGATTTTATACTAAAATTTTATACTAAAATTTTATTATTATTTTTCGACTATTATTCACATCGGTATACGTCTTAATCCTAGAAGTAAACCTTACAAAGGAAAATTTAAATATTTTAAAAAAATATTATGCTTGCAAAAATATTTTTAAATAAAGTGGCATTTTCATACGCGTTCATGGATATGGCACCAATAAGTAATGATTTTATACTGAAATTCATTATTTTTATTTTCGATTATTTTGACAATGGTATACGTCTTGATGCCAGAAGAAAACCTTTCGAGTGTAAATTTTAATATTTAAAAAAAAATTAAATGCGTGCTAAAATATGTTTAAAAAAAGTAGCGTTTTCATTGCTATCCGTGGTAATGGTACCAATAGGGGTAGATTTTATACTAAATTTTATACTAAAATTTTATTATTATTTTTCGACTATTATTCACATCGGTATACGTCTTAATCCTAGAAGTAAACCTTACAAAGGAAAATTTAAATATTTTAAAAAAATTTTATGCTTGCAAAAATATTTTTAAATAAAGTGGCATTTTCATACGCGTTCATGGATATGGCACCAATAAGTAATGATTTTATACTGAAATTCATTATTTTTATTTTCGATTATTTTGACAATGGTATACGTCTTGATGCCAGAAGAAAACCTTTCGAGTGTAAATTTTAATATTTAAAAAAAAATTAAATGCGTGCTAAAATATGTTTAAAAAAAGTAGCGTTTTCATTGCTATCCGTGGTAATGGTACCAATAGGGGTAGATTTTATACTAAATTTTATACTAAAATTTTATTATTATTTTTCGACTATTATTCACATCGGTATACGTCTTAATCCTAGAAGTAAACCTTACAAAGGAAAATTTAAATATTTCTAATAAAATTTAATACTTGCAAAAATATTTTTAAATAAAGTGGCATTTTCATACGCGTTCATGGTTATGGCACCAATAAGTAATGATTTTATACTGAAATTCATTATTTTTATTTTCGATTATTTTGACAATGGTATTCGTCTTGATGCCAGAAGAAAACCTTTCGAGTGTAAATTTTAATATTTAAAAAAAAATTAAATGCGTGCTAAAATATGTTTAAAAAAAGTAGAGTTTTCATTGCTATCCGTGGTAGAGGTACCAATAGGGGTAGATTTTATACTAAAATTTTATTATTAATTTTCGACTATTATTCACATCGGTATACGTCTTAATCCTAGAAGTAAACCTTACAAAGGAAAATTTAAATATTTTAAAAAAATTTTAAGCTTGCAAAAATATTTTTAAATAAAGTGGCATTTTCATACGCGTTCATGGTTATGGCACCAATAAGTAATGATTTTATACTGAAATTCATTATTTTTATTTTCGATTAATTTTACAATGGTATACGTCTTGATGCCAGAAGAAAACCTTTCGAGTTTAAATTTTAATATTTAAAAAAAAATTAAATGCGTGCTAAAATATGTTTAAAAAAAGTAGCGTTTTCATTGCTATCCGTGGTAATGGTACCAATAGGGGTAGATTTTATACTAAAATTTTATACTAAAATTTTATTATTATTTTTCGACTATTATACACATCGGTATACGTCTTAATCCTAGAAGTAAACCTTACAAAGGAAAATTTAAATATTTTAAAAAAATTTTATGCTTGCAAAAATATTTTTAAATAAAGTGCCACTTTCATACGCGTTCATGGTTATGGCACCAATAAGTAATGATTTTATACTGAAATTCATTATTTTTATTTTCGATTCTTTTGACAATGATATACGTCTTGATACCAGAAGAAAACCTTTCGAGTGTAAATTTTAATATTTAAAAAAAAATTAAATGCGTGCTAAAATATGTTTAAAAAAGTAGCGTTTTCATTGCTATCCGTGGTAATGGTACCAATAGGGGTAGATTTTATACTAAAATTTTATATTAAAATTTTATTATTATTTTTCGACTATTATTCACATCGGTAAAAGTCTTAATTCTAGAAGTAAACCTTACAAAGGAAAATTTAAATATATCTAATAAAATTTAATGCTTGCAAAAATATTTTTAAATAAAGTGGCATTTTCATACGCGTTCATGGTTATGGCACCAATGATTTTATACTGAAATTCATCATTTTATTTTCGATTATTTTGACAATGGAAAACGCCTTGATGCCAGAAGAAAACCTTTCGAGTGTAAATTTTAATATTTAAAAAAAAATTAAATGCGTGCTAAAATATGTTTAAAAAAAGTAGCGTTTTCATTGCTATCCGTGGTAATGGTACCAATAGGGGTAGATTTTATACTAAAATTTTATACTAAAATTTTATTATTATTTTTCGACTATTATTCACATCGGTATACGTCTTAATCCTAGAAGTTAACCTTACAAAGGAAAATTTAAATATTTTAAAAAAATTTTATGCTTGCAAAAATATTTTTAAATAAAGTGGCATTTTCATACGCGTTCATGGTTATGGCACATATAAGTAATGATTTTATACTGAAATTCATTATTTTTATTTTCGATTATTTTGACAATCGTATACGTCTTGATGCCAGAAGAAAACCTTTCGAGTGTAAATTTTAATATTTAAAAAAAAATTAAATGCGTGCTAAAATATGTTTAAAAAAAGTAGTGTTTTCATTGCTATCCGTGGTAATGGTACCAATAGGGGTAGATTTTATACTAAAATTTTATACAAAAATTTTATTATTATTTTTCGACTATTATTCACATCGGTATACATCTTAATCCTAGAAGTAAACCTTACAAAGGAAAATTTTTAATATTTCTAATAAAATTTAATACTTGCAAAAATATTTTTAAATAAAGTGGCATTTTCATACGCGTTCATGGTTATGGCACCAATAAGTAATGATTTTATACTGAAATTCATTATTTTTATTTTCGATTATTTTGACAATGGTATACGTCTTGATGCCAGAAGAAAACCTTTCGAGTGTAAATTTTAATATTTAAAAAAAAATTAAATGCGTGCTAAAATATGTTTAAAAAAAGTAGCGTTTTCATTGCTATCCGTGGTAATGGTACCAATAGGGGTAGATTTTATACTAAAATTTTATTATTATTTTTCGACTATTATTCACATCGGTATACGTCTTAATCCTAGAAGTAAACCTTACAAAGGAAAATTTAAATATTTTAAAAAAATTTTATGCTTGCAAAAATATTTTTAAATAAAGTGGCATTTTCATACGCGTTCATGGTTATGGCACCAATAAGTAATGATTTTATACTGAAAATCATTATTTTTATTTTCGATTAATTTTACAATGGTATACGTCTTGATGCCAGAAGAAAACCATTCGAGTGTAAATTTTAATATTTAAAAAAAAATTAAATGCGTGCTAAAATATGTTTAAAAAAAGTAGCGTTTTCATTGCTATCCGTGGTAATGGTACCAATAGGGGTAGATTTTATACTAAAATTTTATACTTAAATTTTATTATTATTATTCGACTATTATACACATCGGTATACGTCTTAATCCTAGAAGTAAACCTTACAAAGGAAAATTTAAATATTTTAAAAAAATTTTATGCTTGCAAAAATATTTTTAAATAAAGTGCCATTTTCATACGCGTTCATGGATATGGCACCAATAAGTAATGATTTTATACTGAAATTCATTATTTTTATTTTCGTTTCTTTTGACAATGGTATACGTCTTGATGCCAGAAGAAAACCTTTCGAGTGTAAATTTTAATATTTAAAAAAAAATTAAATGCGTGCTAAAATATGTTTAAAAAAAGTAGCGTTTTCATTGCTATCCGTGGTAATGGTACCAATAGGGGTAGCTTTTATACTAAATTTTATACTAAAATTTTATTATTATTTTTCGACTATTATTCACATCGGTATACGTCTTAATCCTAGAAGTAAACCTTACAAAGGAAAATTTAAATATTTTAAAAAAATTTTATGCTTGCAAAAATATTTTTAAATAAAGTGGCATTTTCATACGCGTTCATGGATATGGCACCAATAAGTAATGATTTTATACTGAAATTCATTATTTTTATTTTCGATTATTTTGACAATGGTATACGTCTTGATGCCAGAAGAAAACCTTTCGAGTGTAAATTTTAATATTTAAAAAAAAATTAAATGCGTGCTAAAATATGTTTAAAAAAAGTAGCGTTTTCATTGCTATCCGTGGTAATGGTACCAATAGGGGTAGATTTTATACTAAATTTTATACTAAAATTTTATTATTATTTTTCGACTATTATTCACATCGGTATACGTCTTAATCCTAGAAGTAAACCTTACAAAGGAAAATTTAAATATTTTAAAAAAATTTTATGCTTGCAAAAATATTTTTAAATAAAGTGGCATTTTCATACGCGTTCATGGTTATGGCACCAATAAGTAATGATTTTATACTGAAATTCATTATTTTTATTTTCGATTATTTTGACAATGGTATACGTCTTGATGCCAGAAGAAAACCTTTCGAGTGTAAATTTTAATATTTAAAAAAAATTAAATGCGTGCTAAAATATGTTTAAAAAAAGTAGCGTTTTCATTGCTATCCGTGGTAATGGTACCAATAGGGGTAGATTTTATACTAAAATTTTATAATAAAAATTTTATTATTATTTTTCGACTATTATTCACATCGGTATACGTCTTAATCCTAGAAGTAAACCTTACAAAGGAAAATTTAAATATTTCTAATAAAATTTAATACTTGCAAAAATATTTTTAAATAAAGTGGCATTTTCATACGCGTTCATGGTTATGGCACCAATAAGTAATGATTTTATACTGAAATTCATTATTTTTATTTTCGATTATTTTGACAATGGTATTCGTCTTGATGCCAGAAGAAAACCTTTCGAGTGTAAATTTTAATATTTAAAAAAAAATTAAATGCGTGCTAAAATATGTTTAAAAAAAGTAGAGTTTTCATTGCTATCCGTGGTAGAGGTACCAATAGGGGTAGATTTTATACTAAAATTTTATTATTAATTTTCGACTATTATTCACATCGGTATACGTCTTAATCCTAGAAGTAAACCTTACAAAGGAAAATTTAAATTTTTTAAAAAAATTTTATGCTTGCAAAAATATTTTTAAATAAAGTGGCATTTTCATACGCGTTCATGGATATGGCACCAATAAGTAATGATTTTATACTGAAATTCATTATTTTTATTTTCGATTATTTTGACAATGGTATACGTCTTGATGCCAGAAGAAAACCTTTCGAGTGTAAATTTTAATATTTAAAAAAAAATTAAATGCGTGCTAAAATATGTTTAAAAAAAGTAGCGTTTTCATTGCTATCCGTGGTAATGGTACCAATAGGGGTAGATTTTATACTAAATTTTATACTAAAATTTTATTATTATTTTTCGACTATTATTCACATCGGTATACGTCTTAATCCTAGAAGTAAACCTTACAAAGGAAAATTTAAATATTTTAAAAAAATTTTATGCTTGCAAAAATATTTTTAAATAAAGTGGCATTTTCATACGCGTTCATGGTTATGGCACCAATAAGTAATGATTTTATACTGAAATTCATTATTTTTATTTTCGATTATTTTGACAATGGTATACGTCTTGATGCCAGAAGAAAACCTTTCGAGTGTAAATTTTAATATTTAAAAAAAATTAAATGCGTGCTAAAATATGTTTAAAAAAAGTAGCGTTTTCATTGCTATCCGTGGTAATGGTACCAATAGGGGTAGATTTTATACTAAAATTTTATAATAAAAATTTTATTATTATTTTTCGACTATTATTCACATCGGTATACGTCTTAATCCTAGAAGTAAACCTTACAAAGGAAAATTTAAATATTTCTAATAAAATTTAATACTTGCAAAAATATTTTTAAATAAAGTGGCATTTTCATACGCGTTCATGGTTATGGCACCAATGATTTTATACTGAAATTCATCATTTTATTTTCGATTATTTTGACAATGGAAAACGCCTTGATGCCAGAAGAAAACCTTTCGAGTGTAAATTTTAATATTTAAAAAAAAATTAAATGCGTGCTAAAATATGTTTAAAAAAAGTAGCGTTTTCATTGCTATCCGTGGTAATGGTACCAATAGGGGTAGATTTTATACTAAAATTTTATACTAAAATTTTATTATTATTTTTCGACTATTATTCACATCGGTATACGTCTTAATCCTAGAAGTTAACCTTACAAAGGAAAATTTAAATATTTTAAAAAAATTTTATGCTTGCAAAAATATTTTTAAATAAAGTGGCATTTTCATACGCGTTCATGGTTATGGCACATATAAGTAATGATTTTATACTGAAATTCATTATTTTTATTTTCGATTATTTTGACAATCGTATACGTCTTGATGCCAGAAGAAAACCTTTCGAGTGTAAATTTTAATATTTAAAAAAAAATTAAATGCGTGCTAAAATATGTTTAAAAAAAGTAGTGTTTTCATTGCTATCCGTGGTAATGGTACCAATAGGGGTAGATTTTATACTAAAATTTTATACAAAAATTTTATTATTATTTTTCGACTATTATTCACATCGGTATACATCTTAATCCTAGAAGTAAACCTTACAAAGGAAAATTTAAATATTTCTAATAAAATTTAATACTTGCAAAAATATTTTTAAATAAAGTGGCATTTTCATACGCGTTCATGGTTATGGCACCAATAAGTAATGATTTTATACTGAAATTCATTATTTTTATTTTCGATTATTTTGACAATGGTATACGTCTTGATGCCAGAAGAAAACCTTTCGAGTGTAAATTTTAATATTTAAAAAAAAATTAAATGCGTGCTAAAATATGTTTAAAAAAAGTAGCGTTTTCATTGCTATCCGTGGTAATGGTACCAATAGGGGTAGATTTTATACTAAAATTTTATTATTATTTTTCGACTATTATTCACATCGGTATACGTCTTAATCCTAGAAGTAAACCTTACAAAGGAAAATTTAAATATTTTAAAAAAATTTTATGCTTGCAAAAATATTTTTAAATAAAGTGGCATTTTCATACGCGTTCATGGTTATGGCACCAATAAGTAATGATTTTATACTGAAATTCATTATTTTTATTTTCGATTAATTTTACAATGGTATACGTCTTGATGCCAGAAGAAAACCATTCGAGTGTAAATTTTAATATTTAAAAAAAAATTAAATGCGTGCTAAAATATGTTTAAAAAAAGTAGCGTTTTCATTGCTATCCGTGGTAATGGTACCAATAGGGGTAGATTTTATACTAAAATTTTATACTTAAATTTTATTATTATTTTTCGACTATTATACACATCGGTATACGTCTTAATCCTAGAAGTAAACCTTACAAAGGAAAATTTAAATATTTTAAAAAAATTTTATGCTTGCAAAAATATTTTTAAATAAAGTGCCATTTTCATACGCGTTCATGGATATGGCACCAATAAGTAATGATTTTATACTGAAATTCATTATTTTTATTTTCGTTTCTTTTGACAATGGTATACGTCTTGATGCCAGAAAAAAACCTTTCGAGTGTAAATTTTAATATTTAAAAAAAAATTAAATGCGTGCTAAAATATGTTTAAAAAAGTAGCGTTTTCATTGCTATCCGTGGTAATGGTACCAATAGGGGTAGATTTTATACTAAAATTTTATACTAAAATTTTATTATTATTTTTCGACTATTATTCACATCGGTAAAAGTCTTAATTCTAGAAGTAAACCTTACAAAGGAAAATTTAAATATTTCTAATAAAATTTAATGCTTGCAAAAATATTTTTAAATAAAGTGGCATTTTCATACGCGTTCATGGTTATGGCACCAATGATTTTATACTGAAATTAATTATTTTTATTTTCGATTATTTTGACAATGGAATACGTCTTGATGCCAGAAGAAAACCTTTCGAGTGTAAATTTTAATATTTAAAAAAAAATTAAATGCGTGCTAAAATATGTTTAAAAAAAGTAGCGTTTTCATTGCTATCCGTGGTAATGGTACCAATAGGGGTAGATTTTATACTAAAATTTTATACTAAAATTTTATTATTATTTTTCGACTATTATTCACATCGGTATACGTCTTAATCCTAGAAGTTAACCTTACAAAGGAAAATTTAAATATTTTAAAAAAATTTTATGCTTGCAAAAATATTTTTAAATAAAGTGGCATTTTCATACGCGTTCATGGTTATGGCACCAATAAGTAATGATTTTATACTGAAATTCATTATTTTTATTTTCGATTATTTTGACAATGGTATACGTCTTGATGCCAGAAGAAAACCTTTCGAGTGTAAATTTTAATATTTAAAAAAAACTTAAATGCGTGCTAAAATATGTTTAAAAAAAGTAGCGTTTTCATTGCTATCCGTGGTAATGGTACCAATAGGGGTAGATTTTATACTAAAATTTTATTATTATTTTTCGACTATTATTCACATCGGTATACGTCTTAAACCTAGAAGTAAACCTTACAAAGGAAAATTTAAATATTTTTAAAAAAAATTTATGCCTGCAAAAATATTTTTAAATAAAGTGGCATTTTCATACGCGTTCATGGTTATGGCACCAATAAGTAATGATTTTATACTGAAATTCATTATTTTTATTTTCGATTATTTTGACAATGGTATACGTCTTGATGCCAGAAGAAAACCTTTCGAGTGTAAATTTTAATATTTAAAAAAAACTTAAATGCGTGCTAAAATATGTTTAAAAAAAGTAGCGTTTTCATTGCTATCCGTGGTAATGGTACCAATAGGGGTAGATTTTATACTAAAATTTTATACTAAAATTTTATTATTATTTTTGGACTATTATTCACATCGGTATACGTCTTAATCCTAGAAGTAAACCTTACAAAGGAAAATTTAAATATTTTAAAAAAATTTTATGCTTGCGAAATATTTTTAAATAAAGTGGCATTTTCATACGCGTTCATGGTTATGGCACCAATAAGTAATGATTTTATACTGAAATTCATTATTTTTATTTTCGATTATTTTGACAATGGTATACGTCTTGATGCCAGAAGAAAACCTTTCGAGTGTAAATTTTAATATTTAAAAAAAACTTAAATGCGTGCTAAAATATGTTTAAAAAAAGTAGCGTTTTCATTGCTATCCGTGGTAATGGTACCAATAGGGGTAGATTTTATACTAAAATTTTATTATTATTTTTCGACTATTATTCACATCGGTATACGTCTTAAACCTAGAAGTAAACCTTACAAAGGAAAATTTAAATATTTTTAAAAAAAATTTATGCCTGCAAAAATATTTTTAAATAAAGTGGCATTTTCATACGCGTTCATGGTTATGGCACCAATAAGTAATGATTTTATACTGAAATTCATTATTTTTATTTTCGATTATTTTGACAATGGTATACGTCTTGATGCCAGAAGAAAACCTTTCGAGTGTAAATTTTAATATTTAAAAAAAACTTAAATGCGTGCTAAAATATGTTTAAAAAAAGTAGCGTTTTCATTGCTATCCGTGGTAATGGTACCAATAGGGGTAGATTTTATACTAAAATTTTATACTAAAATTTTATTATTATTTTTGGACTATTATTCACATCGGTATACGTCTTAATCCTAGAAGTAAACCTTACAAAGGAAAATTTAAATATTTTAAAAAAATTTTATGCTTGCGAAATATTTTTAAATAAAGTGGCATTTTCATACGCGTTCATGGTTATGGCACCAATAAGTAATGATTTTATACTGAAATTCATTATTTTTATTTTCGATTATTTTGACAATGGTATACGTCTTGATGCCAGAAGAAAACCTTTCGAGTGTAAATTTTAATATTTAAAAAAAACTTAAATGCGTGCTAAAATATGTTTAAAAAAAGTAGCGTTTTCATTGCTATCCGTGGTAATGGTACCAATAGGGGTAGATTTTATACTAAAATTTTATTATTATTTTTCGACTATTATTCACATCGGTATACGTCTTAAACCTAGAAGTAAACCTTACAAAGGAAAATTTAAATATTTTTAAAAAAAATTTATGCCTGCAAAAATATTTTTAAATAAAGTGGCATTTTCATACGCGTTCATGGTTATGGCACCAATAAGTAATGATTTTATACTGAAATTCATTATTTTTATTTTCGATTATTTTGACAATGGTATACGTCTTGATGCCAGAAGAAAACCTTTCGAGTGTAAATTTTAATATTTAAAAAAAAATTAAATGCGTGCTAAAATATGTTTAAAAAAAGTAGCGTTTTCATTGCTATCCGTGGTAATGGTACCAATAGGGGTAGATTTTATACTAAAATTTTATACTAAAATTTTATTATTATTTTTCGACTATTATTCACATCGGTATACGTCTTAATCCTAGAAGTAAACCTTATAAAGGAAAATTTTAAATTTTAAAAAAATTTTATGCTTGCAAAAATATTTTTAAATAAAGTGGCATTTTCATACGCGTTCATGGTTATGGCACCAATAAGTAATGATTTTATACTGAAATTCATTATTTTTATTTTCGATTATTTTGACAATGGTATACGTCTTGATGCCAGAAGAAAACCTTTCGAGTGTAAATTTTAATATTTAAAAAAAAATTAAATGCGTGCTAAAATATGTTTAAAAATAGTAGCGTTTTCATTGGTATCCGTGGTAATGGTACCAATAGGGGTAGATTTTATACTAAAATTTTATACTAAAATTTTATTATTATTTTTGGACTATTATTCACATCGGTATACGTCTTAATCCTAGAAGTAAACCTTACAAAGGAAAATTTAAATATTTTAAAAAAATTTTATGCTTGCAAAAATATTTTTAAATAAAGTGGCATTTTCATACGCGTTCATGGTTATGGCACCAATAAGTAATAATTTTATACTGAAATTCATTATTTTTATTTTCGATTATTTTGACAATGGTATACGTCTTGATGCCAGAAGAAAAGCTTTCGAGTGTAAATTTTAATATTTAAAAAAAAATTAAATGCGTGCTAAAATATGTTTAAAAAAAGTAGCGTTTTCATTGCTATCCGTGGTAATGGTACCAATAGGGGTAGATTTTATACTAAAATTTTATACTTAAATTTTATTATTATTTTTCGACTATTATACACATCGGTATACGTCTTAATCCTAGAAGTAAACCTTACAAAGGAAAATTTAAATATTTTAAAAAAATTTTATGCTTGCAAAAATATTTTTAAATAAAGTGCCATTTTCATACGCGTTCATGGATATGGCACCAATAAGTAATGATTTTATACTGAAATTCATTATTTTTATTTTCGATTCTTTTGACAATGGTATACGTCTTGATGCCAGAAAAAAACCTTTCGAGTGTAAATTTTAATATTTAAAAAAAAATTAAATGCGTGCTAAAATATGTTTAAAAAAGTAGCGTTTTCATTGCTATCCGTGGTAATGGTACCAATAGGGGTAGATTTTATACTAAAATTTTATACTAAAATTTTATTATTATTTTTCGACTATTATTCACATCGGTAAAAGTCTTAATTCTAGAAGTAAACCTTACAAAGGAAAATTTAAATATTTCTAATAAAATTTAATGCTTGCAAAAATATTTTTAAATAAAGTGGCATTTTCATACGCGTTCATGGTTATGGCACCAATGATTTTATACTGAAATTCATTATTTTTATTTTCGATTATTTTGACAATGGAATACGTCTTGATGCCAGAAGAAAACCTTTCGAGTGTAAATTTTAATATTTTAAAAAAAATTAAATGCGTGCTAAAATATGTTTAAAAAAGTAGCGTTTTCATTGCTATCCGTGGTAATGGTACCAATAGGGGTAGATTTTATACTAAAATTTTATTATTATTTTTCGACTATTATTCACATCGGTATACGTCTTAAACCTAGAAGTAAACCTTACAAAGGAAAATTTAAATATTTTAAAAAAATTTTTTGCTTGCAAAAATATTTTTAAATAAAGTGCCATTTTCATACGCGTTCATGGTTATGGCACCAATGATTTTATACTGAAATTCATTATTTTTATTTTCGATTATTTTGACAATGGAATACGTCTTGATGCCAGAAGAAAACCTTTCGAGTGTAAATTTTAATATATAAAAAAAAATTAAATGCGTGCTAAAATATGTTTAAAAAAAGTAGCGTTTTCATTGCTATCCGTGGTAATGGTACCAATAGGGGTAGATTTTATACTAAAATTTTATACTAAAATTTTATTATTATTTTTCGACTATTATTCACATCGGTATACGTCTTAATCCTAGAAGTTAACCTTACAAAGGAAAATTTAAATA
This sequence comes from Zhengitettix transpicula, assembly GCA_037074705.1. Lineage (NCBI taxonomy): Eukaryota > Metazoa > Arthropoda > Insecta > Orthoptera > Tetrigidae > Zhengitettix > Zhengitettix transpicula. The sequence continues at coordinate 684,909 of JAYJMR010000011.1, read as the reverse complement.
TTTTAAAAAAATTTTATGCTTGCAAAAATATTTTTAAATAAAGTGGCATTTTCATACGCGTTCATGGTTATGGCACCAATAAGTAATGATTTTATACTGAAATTCATTATTTTTATTTTCGATTATTTTGACAATGGTATACGTCTTGATGCCAGAAGAAAACCTTTCGAGTGTAAATTTTAATATTTAAAAAAAAATTAAATGCGTGTTAAAATATGTTTAAAAAAAGTAGCGTTTTCATTGCTATCCGTGGTAATGGTACCAATAGGGGTAGATTTTATACTAAAATTTTATTATTATTTTTCGACTATTATTCACATCGGTATACGTCTTAAACCTAGAAGTAAACCTTACAAAGGAAAATTTAAATATTTTTAAAAAAAATTTATGCCTGCAAAAATATTTTTAAATAAAGTGGCATTTTCATACGCGTTCATGGTTATGGCACCAATAAGTAATGATTTTATACTGAAATTCATTATTTTTATTTTCGATTATTTTGACAATGGTATACGTCTTGATGCCTGAAGAAAACCTTTCAAATGTAATTTTTAATATTTAAAAAAAAATTAAATGCGTGCTAAAATATGTTTAAAAAAAGTAGCGTTTTCATTGCTATCCGTGGTAATGGTACCAATAGGAGTAGATTTTATACTAAAATTTTACACTAAAATTTTATTATTATTTTTCGACTATTATTCACATCGGTATACAACTTATCCTAGAAGTAAACCTTACAAAGGAAAATTTAAATATTTTAAAAAAATTTTATGCTTGCAAAAATATTTTTAAATAAAGTGGCATTTTCATACGCGTTCATGGTTATGGCACCAATAAGTAATGATTTTATACTGAAATTCATTATTTTTATTTTCGATTATTTTGACAATGGTATACGTCTTGATGCCAGAAGAAAACCTTTCGAGTGTAAATTTTAATATTTTAAAAAAAATTAAATGCGTGCTAAAATATGTTTAAAAAAGTAGCGTTTTCATTGCTATCCGTGGTAATGGTACCAATAGGGGTAGATTTTATACTAAAATTTTATTATTATTTTTCGACTATTATTCACATCGGTATAAGTCTTAATCCTAGAAGTAAACCTTACAAAGGAAAATTTAAATATTCTAATAAAATTTAATGCTTGCAAAAATATTTTTAAATAAAGTGGCATTTTCATACGCGTTCTTGGTTATGGCACCAATGATTTTATACTGAAATTCATTATTTTTATTATCGATTATTTTGACAATGGTATACGTCTTGATGCCAGAAGAAAACCTTTCGAGTGTAAATTTTAATATTTAAAAAAAAATTAAATGCGTGCTAAAATATGTTTACAAAAATTAGCGTTTTCATTGCTATCCGTGGTAATGGTACCAATAGCGGTAGATTTTATACTAAAACTTTATACTAAAATTTTATTATTATTTTTCTACTATTATTCATATCTGTATACGTCTTAATCATAGAAGTAAACCTTACAAAGGTAAATTTAAATATTTTTAAAAAAATTTTATGCTTGCAAAAATATTTTTAAATAAAGTGGAATTTTCATACGCGTTCATGGTTATGGCACCAATAAGTAATGATTTTATACTGAAATTCATTATTTTTATTTTCGATTATTTTGACTAAATATATTTGACTAAAATATGTTTAAAAAAAGTAGCGTTTTCATTGCTATCCGTGGTAATGGTACCAATAGCGGTAGATTTTATACTAAAATTTTATACTAAAATTTTATTATTATTTTTCGACTATTATTCACATTTGTATACGTCTTAATCCTAGAAGTAAACCTTACAAAGGAAAATTTAAATATTTAAAAAAAATTTTATGCTTGCAAAAATATTTTTAAATAAAGTGGCATTTTCATACGCGTTCATGGTTATGGCACCAATAAGTAATGATTTTATACTGAAATTCATTATTTTTATTTTCGATTATTTTGACAATGGTATACGTCTTGATGCCAGAAGAAAACCTTTCGAGTGTAAATTTTAATATTTAAAAAAAAATTAAATGCGTGCTAAAATATGTTTAAAAAAAGTAGCGTTTTCATTGCTATCCGTGGTAATGGTACCAATAGGGGTAGATTTTATACTAAAATTTTATTATTATTTTTCGACTATTATTCACATCGGTATACGTCTTAAACCTAGAAGTAAACCTTACAAAGGAAAATTTAAATATTTTAAAAAAATTTTTTGCTTGCAAAAATATTTTTAAATAAAGTGCCATTTTCATACGCGTTCATGGTTATGGCACCAATGATTTTATACTGAAATTCATTATTTTTATTTTCGATTATTTTGACAATGGAATACGTCTTGATGCCAGAAGAAAACCTTTCGAGTGTAAATTTTAATATATAAAAAAAAATTAAATGCGTGCTAAAATATGTTTAAAAAAAGTAGCGTTTTCATTGCTATCCGTGGTAATGGTACCAATAGGGGTAGATTTTATACTAAAATTTTATACTAAAATTTTATTATTATTTTTCGACTATTATTCACATCGGTATACGTCTTAATCCTAGAAGTTAACCTTACAAAGGAAAATTTAAATATTTTAAAAAAATTTTATGCTTGCAAAAATATTTTTAAATAAAGTGGCATTTTCATACGCGTTCATGGTTATGGCACCAATAAGTAATGATTTTATACTGAAATTCATTATTTTTATTTTCGATTATTTTGACAATGGTATACGTCTTGATGCCAGAAGAAAACCTTTCGAGTGTAAATTTTAATATTTAAAAAAAAATTAAATGCGTGTTAAAATATGTTTAAAAAAAGTAGCGTTTTCATTGCTATCCGTGGTAATGGTACCAATAGGGGTAGATTTTATACTAAAATTTTATTATTATTTTTCGACTATTATTCACATCGGTATACGTCTTAAACCTAGAAGTAAACCTTACAAAGGAAAATTTAAATATTTTTAAAAAAAATTTATGCCTGCAAAAATATTTTTAAATAAAGTGGCATTTTCATACGCGTTCATGGTTATGGCACCAATAAGTAATGATTTTATACTGAAATTCATTATTTTTATTTTCGATTATTTTGACAATGGTATACGTCTTGATGCCTGAAGAAAACCTTTCAAATGTAATTTTTAATATTTAAAAAAAAATTAAATGCGTGCTAAAATATGTTTAAAAAAAGTAGCGTTTTCATTGCTATCCGTGGTAATGGTACCAATAGGAGTAGATTTTATACTAAAATTTTACACTAAAATTTTATTATTATTTTTCGACTATTATTCACATCGGTATACAACTTATCCTAGAAGTAAACCTTACAAAGGAAAATTTAAATATTTTAAAAAAATTTTATGCTTGCAAAAATATTTTTAAATAAAGTGGCATTTTCATACGCGTTCATGGTTATGGCACCAATAAGTAATGATTTTATACTGAAATTCATTATTTTTATTTTCGATTATTTTGACAATGGTATACGTCTTGATGCCAGAAGAAAACCTTTCGAGTGTAAATTTTAATATTTTAAAAAAAATTAAATGCGTGCTAAAATATGTTTAAAAAAGTAGCGTTTTCATTGCTATCCGTGGTAATGGTACCAATAGGGGTAGATTTTATACTAAAATTTTATTATTATTTTTCGACTATTATTCACATCGGTATAAGTCTTAATCCTAGAAGTAAACCTTACAAAGGAAAATTTAAATATTCTAATAAAATTTAATGCTTGCAAAAATATTTTTAAATAAAGTGGCATTTTCATACGCGTTCTTGGTTATGGCACCAATGATTTTATACTGAAATTCATTATTTTTATTATCGATTATTTTGACAATGGTATACGTCTTGATGCCAGAAGAAAACCTTTCGAGTGTAAATTTTAATATTTAAAAAAAAATTAAATGCGTGCTAAAATATGTTTACAAAAATTAGCGTTTTCATTGCTATCCGTGGTAATGGTACCAATAGCGGTAGATTTTATACTAAAACTTTATACTAAAATTTTATTATTATTTTTCTACTATTATTCATATCTGTATACGTCTTAATCATAGAAGTAAACCTTACAAAGGTAAATTTAAATATTTTTAAAAAAATTTTATGCTTGCAAAAATATTTTTAAATAAAGTGGAATTTTCATACGCGTTCATGGTTATGGCACCAATAAGTAATGATTTTATACTGAAATTCATTATTTTTATTTTCGATTATTTTGACTAAATATATTTGACTAAAATATGTTTAAAAAAAGTAGCGTTTTCATTGCTATCCGTGGTAATGGTACCAATAGCGGTAGATTTTATACTAAAATTTTATACTAAAATTTTATTATTATTTTTCGACTATTATTCACATTTGTATACGTCTTAATCCTAGAAGTAAACCTTACAAAGGAAAATTTAAATATTTAAAAAAAATTTTATGCTTGCAAAAATATTTTTAAATAAAGTGGCATTTTCATACGCGTTCATGGTTATGGCACCAATAAGTAATGATTTTATACTGAAATTCATTATTTTTATTTTCGATTATTTTGACAATGGTATACGTCTTGATGCCAGAAGAAAACCTTTCGAGTGTAAATTTTAATATTTAAAAAAAAATTAAATGCGTGCTAAAATATGTTTAAAAAAAGTAGCGTTTTCATTGCTATCCGTGGTAATGGTACCAATAGGGGTAGATTTTATACTAAAATTTTATTATTATTTTTCGACTATTATTCACATCGGTATACGTCTTAAACCTAGAAGTAAACCTTACAAAGGAAAATTTAAATATTTTTAAAAAAAATTTATGCCTGCAAAAATATTTTTAAATAAAGTGGCATTTTCATACGCGTTCATGGTTATGGCACCAATAAGTAATGATTTTATACTGAAATTCATTATTTTTATTTTCGATTATTTTGACAATGGTATACGTCTTGATGCCTGAAGAAAACCTTTCAAATGTAATTTTTAATATTTAAAAAAAAATTAAATGCGTGCTAAAATATGTTTAAAAAAAGTAGCGTTTTCATTGCTATCCGTGGTAATGGTACCAATAGGAGTAGATTTTATACTAAAATTTTACACTAAAATTTTATTATTATTTTTCGACTATTATTCACATCGGTATACAACTTAATCCTAGAAGTAAACCTTACAAAGGAAAATTTAAATATTTTAAAAAAATTTTATGCTTGCAAAAATATTTTTAAATAAAGTGGCATTTTCATACGCGTTCATGGTTATGGCACCAATAAGTAATGATTTTATACTGAAATTCATTATTTTTATTTTCGATTATTTTGACAATGGTATACGTCTTGATGCCAGAAGAAAACCTTTCGAGTGTAAATTTTAATATTTTAAAAAAAATTAAATGCGTGCTAAAATATGTTTAAAAAAGTAGCGTTTTCATTGCTATCCGTGGTAATGGTACCAATAGGGGTAGATTTTATACTAAAATTTTATTATTATTTTTCGACTATTATTCACATCGGTATAAGTCTTAATCCTAGAAGTAAACCTTACAAAGGAAATTTTAAATATTCTAATAAAATTTAATGCTTGCAAAAATATTTTTAAATAAAGTGGCATTTTCATACGCGTTCTTGGTTATGGCACCAATGATTTTATACTGAAATTCATTATTTTTATTTTCGATTATTTTGACAATGGTATACGTCTTGATGCCAGAAGAAAACCTTTCGAGTGTAAATTTTAATATTTAAAAAAAAATTAAATGCGTGCTAAAATATGTTTAAAAAAAGTAGCGTTTTCATTGCTATCCGTGGTAATGGTACCAATAGGGGTAGATTTTATACTAAAATTTTATACTAAAATTTTATTATTATTTTTCGACTATTATTCACATCGGTATACGTCTTAATTCTAGAAGTAAACCTTCCAAAGGAAAATTAAAATATTTTAAAAAAAAATTTATGCTTGCAAATATATTTTTAAATAAAGTGCCATTTTCATACGCGGTCATGGTTTTGGCACTAATAAGTAATGATTTTATACTGAAATTCATTATTTTTATTTTCGATTACTTTGACAATGGTATACGTCTTGATGCCAGAAAGAAAACCTTTCGAGTGTAAATATTAATATTTTAAAAAAAATTAAATGCGTGCTAAAATATGTTTAAAAAAGTAGCGTTTTCATTGCTATCCGTGCTAGGGGTAGATTTTATACTAAAATTTTATACTAAAATTTTATTATTATTTTTCGACTATTATTCACATCGGTATACGTCTTAATCCTAGAAGTAAACCTTACAAAGAAAAATTTAAATATTTTTAATAAAATTTAATGCTTGCAAAAATATTTTTAAATAAAGTGGCATTTTCATACGCGTTCATGGTTATGGCACCAATAAGTAATGATTTTATACTGAAATTCATTATTTTTATTATCGATTATTTTGACAATGGTATACGTCTTGATGCCAGAAGAAAACCTTTCGAGTGTAAATTTTAATATTTAAAAATATTAAATGCGTGCTAAAACATGTTTAAAAAAAGTAGCGTTTTCATTGCTATCCGTGGTAATGGTACCAATAGGGGTAGATTTTATACTAAAATTTTATACTAAAATTTTATTATTTTTCGACTATTATTCTCATCGGTATACGTCTTAATCCTAGAAGTAAACCTTACAAAGGAAAATTTAAATATTTTAAAAAAAATTTTATGCTTGCAAAAATATTTTTAAATAAAGTGGCATTTTCATACGCGTTCATGGTTATGGCACTAATAAGTAATGATTTTATACTGAAATTCATTATTTATATTTTCGATTATTTTGACAATGGTATACGTCTTGATGCCAGAAGAAAACCTTTCGAGTGTAAATTTTAATATTTAAAAAAAAATTAAATGCGTGCTAAAATATGTTTACAAAAATTAGCGTTTTCATTGCTATCCGTGGTAATGGTACCAATAGCGGTAGATTTTATACTAAAACTTTATACTAAAATTTTATTATTATTTTTCTACTATTATTCATATCTGTATACGTCTTAATCATAGAAGTAAACCTTACAAAGGTAAATTTAAATATTTTTAAAAAAATTTTATGCTTGCAAAAATATTTTTAAATAAAGTGGAATTTTCATACGCGTTCATGGTTATGGCACCAATAAGTAATGATTTTATACTGAAATTCATTATTTTTATTTTCGATTATTTTGACTAAATATATTTGACTAAAATATGTTTAAAAAAAGTAGCGTTTTCATTGCTATCCGTGGTAATGGTACCAATAGCGGTAGATTTTATACTAAAATTTTATACTAAAATTTTATTATTATTTTTCGACTATTATTCACATTTGTATACGTCTTAATCCTAGAAGTAAACCTTACAAAGGAAAATTTAAATATTTAAAAAAAAATTTAATGCTTGCAAAAATATTTTTAAATAAAGTGGCATTTTCATACGCGTTCATGGTTATGGCACCAATAAGTAATGATTTTATACTGAAATTCATTATTTTTATTTTCGATTATTTTGACAATGGTATACGTCTTGATGCCAGAAGAAAACCTTTCGAGTGTAAATTTTAATATTTAAAAAAAAATTAAATGAGTGCTAAAATATATTTAAAAAAAGTAGCGTTTTCATTGCTATCCGTGGTAATGGTACCAATAGTGGTAGATTTTATATTAAAATTTTATTATTATTTTTCGACTATTATTCACATCGGTATACGTCTTAATCCTAGAAGTAAACCTTACAAAGGAAAATTAAAATATTTTAAAAAAAATTTATGCTTGCAAAAATATTTTTAAATAAAGTGGCATTTTCATACGCGTTCATGGTTATGGCACCAATAAGTAATGATTTTATACTGAAATTCATTAATTTTATTTTCGATTATTTTGACAATGGTATACGTCTTTATGCCAGAAGAAAACGTTTCGAGTGTAAATTTTAATATTTAAAAAAAAATTAAATGCGTGCTAAAATATGTTTAAAAAAAGTAGCGTTTTCATTGGTATCCGTGGTAATGGTACCAATAGCGGTAGATTTTATACTAAAATTTTATACTAAAATTTTATTATTATTTTTCGACTATTATTCACATCGGTATACGTCTTAATCCTAGAAGTAAACCTTACAAAGGAAAATTTAAATATTTTAAAAAAATTTTATGCTTGCAAAAATATTTTTAAATAAAGTGGCATTTTCATACGCGTTCATGGTTATGGCACTAATAAGTAATGATTTTATACTGAAATTCATTATTTATATTTTCGATTATATTGACAATGGTATACGTCTTGATGCCAGAAGAAAACCTTTCGAGTGTAAATTTTAATATTTAAGAAAAAATTAAATGCGTGCTAAAATATGTTTACAAAAATTAGCGTTTTCATTGCTATCCGTGGTAATGGTACCAATAGCGGTAGATTTTATACTAAAACTTTATACTAAAATTTTATTATTATTTTTCTACTATTATTCATATCTGTATACGTCTTAATCATAGAAGTAAACCTTACAAAGGTAAATTTAAATATTTTTAAAAAAATTTTATGCTTGCAAAAATATTTTTAAATAAAGTGGAATTTTCATACGCGTTCATGGTTATGGCACCAATAAGTAATGATTTTATACTGAAATTCATTATTTTTATTTTCGATTATTTTGACTAAATATGTTTGACTAAAATATGTTTAAAAAAAGTAGCGTTTTCATTGCTATCCGTGGTAATGGTACCAATTGCGGTAGATTTTATACTAAAATTTTATACTAAAATTTTATTATTATTTTTCGACTATTATTCACATTTGTATACGTCTTAATCCTAGAAGTAAACCTTACAAAGGAAAATTTAAATATTTAAAAAAAAATTTAATGCTTGCAAAAATATTTTTAAATAAAGTGGCATTTTCATACGCGTTCATGGTTATGGCACCAATAAGTAATGATTTTATACTGAAATTCATTATTTTTATTTTCGATTATTTTGACAATGGTATACGTCTTGATGCCAGAAGAAAACCTTTCGAGTGTAAATTTTAATATTTAAAAAAAAATTAAATGAGTGCTAAAATATATTTAAAAAAGTAGCGTTTTCATTGCTATCCGTGGTAATGGTACCAATAGCGGTAGATTTTATATTAAAATTTTATTATTATTTTTCGACTATTATTCACATCGGTATACGTCTTAATCCTAGAAGTAAACCTTACAAAGGAAAATTTAAATATTTTAAAAAAAATTTATGCTTGCAAAAATATTTTTAAATAAAGTGGCATTTTCATACGCGTTCATGGTTATGGCACCAATAAGTAATGATTTTATACTGAAATTCATTATTTTTATTTTCGATTATTTTGACAATGGTATACGTCTTGATGCCAGAAGAAAACCTTTCGAGTGTAAATTTTAATATTTAAAAATATTAAATGCGTGATAAAATATGTTTAAAAAAAGTAGCGTTTTCATTGCTATCCGTGGTAATGGTACCAATAGGGGTAGATTTTATACTAAAATTTTATACTAAAATTTTATTATTATTTTTCGACTATTATTCTCATCGGTATACGTCTTAATCCTAGAAGTAAACCTTACAAAGGAAAATTTAAATATTTTAAAAAAAATTTTATGCTTGCAAAAATATTTTTAAATAAAGTGGCATTTTCATACGCGTTAATGGTTATGGCACTAATAAGTAATGATTTGATACTGAAATTCATTATTTTTATTTTCGATTATTTTGACTAAATATGTTTGACTAAAATATGTTTAAAAAAAGTATCGTTTTCATTGCTATCCGTGGTAATGGTACCAATAGCGGTAGATTTTATACTAAAATTTTTTACTAAAATTTTATTATTATTTTTCGACTATTATTCACATTTTTATACGTCTTAATCCTAGAAGTAAACCTTACAAAGGAAAATTTAAATATTTAAAAAAAAATTTAATGCTTGCAAAAATATTTTTAAATAAAGTGGCATTTTCATACGCGTTCATGGTTATTTTACCAATAAGTAATGATTTTATACTGAAATTCATTATTTTTATTTTCCATTATTTTGACAATGGTATACGTCTTGATGCCAGAAGAAAACCTTTCGAGTGTAAATTTTAATATTTAAAAAAAAATTAAATGCGTGCTAAAATATATTTAAAAAAAGTAGCGTTTTCATTGCTATCCGTGGTAATGGTACCAATAGTAGTAGATTTTATATTAAAATTTTATTATTATTTTTCGACTATTATTCACATCGGTATACGTCTTAATCCTAGAAGTAAACCTTACAAAGGAAAATTTAAATATTTAAAAAAAAATTTAATGCTTGCAAAAATATTTTTAAATAAAGTGGCATTTTCATACGCGTTCATGGTTATTGCACCAATAAGTAATGATTTTATACTGAAATTCATTATTTTTATTTTCCATTATTTTGACAATGGTATACGTCTTGATGCCAGAAGAAAACCTTTCGAGTGTAAATTTTAATATTTAAAAAAAAATTAAATGCGTGCTAAAATATGTTTAAAAAAGAAGCGTTTTCATTGCTATCCGTGGTAATGGTACCAATAGCGGTAGATTTTATACTAAAATTTTATTATTATTTTTCGACTATTATTCACATCTGTATACGTCTTAATACTAGAAGTAAACCTTACAAAGGAAAATTTAAATATTTTAAAAAAAATTTAATGCTTGCAAAAATATTTTTAAATAAAGTGGCATTTTCATACGCGTTCATGGTTATGGCACCAATAAGTAATGATTTTATACTGAAATTCATTAATTTTATTTTCGATTATTTTGACAATGGTATACGTCTTGATGCCAGAAGAAAACCTTTCGAGTGTAAATTTTAATATTTAAAAAAAAATTAAATGCGTGCTAAAATATGTTTAAAAAAAGTAGCGTTTTCATTGGTATCCGTGGTAATGGTACCAATAGCGGTAGATTTTATACTAAATATTTATACTAAAATTTTATTATTATTTTTCGACTATTATTCACATCGGTATACGTCTTAATCCTAGAAGTAAACCTTACAAAGGAAAATTTAAATATTTTAAAAAAATTTTATGCTTGCAAAAATATTTACAAATAAAGTGGCATTTTCATACGCGTTCATGGTTATGGCACCAATAAGTAATGATTTTATACTGAAATTCATTATTTTTATTTTCGATTATTTTGACTAAATATGTTTGACTAAAATATGTTTAAAAAAAGTAGCGTTTTCATTGCTATCCGTGGTAATGGTACCAATAGCGGTAGATTTTATACTAAAATTTTATACTAAAATTTTATTATTATTTTTCGACTATTATTCACATTTTTATACGTCTTAATCCTAGAAGTAAACCTTACAAAGGAAAATTTAAATATTTAAAAAAAAATTTAATGCTTGCAAAAATATTTTTAAATAAAGTGGCATTTTCATACGCGTTCATGGTTATTGCACCAATAAGTAATGATTTTATACTGAAAATCATTATTTTTATTTTCCATTATTTTGACAATGGTATACGTCTTGATGCCAGAAGAAAACCTTTCGAGTGTAAATTTTAATATTTAAAAAAAAATTAAATGCGTGCTAAAATATATTTAAAAAAAGTAGCGTTTTCATTGCTATCCGTGGTAATGGTACCAATAGTAGTAGATTTTATATTAAAATTTTATTATTATTTTTCGACTATTATTCACATCGGTATACGTCTTAATCCTAGAAGTAAACCTTACAAAGGAAAATTTAAATATTTTAAAAAAAATTTATGCTTGCAAAAATATTTTTATATAAAGTGGCATTTTCATACGCGTTCATGGTTATGGCACCAATAAGTAATGATTTTATACTGAAATTCATTATTTTTATTTTCGATTATTATGACAATGGTATACGTCCTGATGCCAGAAGAAAACCTTTCGAGTGTAAATTTTAATATTTAAAAAAAAATTAAATGCGTGCTAAAATATGTTTACAAAAAGAAGCGTTTTCATTGCTATCCGTGGTAATGGTACCAATAGCGGTAGATTTTATACTAAAATTTTATTATTATTTTTCGACTATTATTCACATCTGTATACGTCTTAATCCTAGAAGTAAACCTTACAAAGGAAAATTTAAATTATTTAAAAAAATTTAATGCTTGCAAAAATATTTTTAAATATAGTGGCATTTTAATACGCGTTCATGGTTATGGCACCAATAAGTAATGATTTAATACTGAAATTCATTATTTTTATTTTCGATTATTTTGACAATGGTATACGTCTTGATGCCAGAAGAAAACCTTTCGAGTGTAAATTTTAATATTTAAAAATATTAAATGCGTGCTAAAATATGTTTAAAAAAAGTAGCGTTTTCATTGCTATCCGTGGTAATGGTACCAATAGGGGTAGATATTATACTAAAATTTTATACTAAAATTTTATTATTATTTTTCGACTATTATTCTCATCGGTATACGTCTTAATCCTAGAAGTAAACGTTACAAAGGAAAATTTAAATATTTTAAAAAAAATTTTATGCTTGCAAAAATATTTTTAAATAAAGTGGCATTTTCATTCGCGTTCATGGTTATGGCACTAATAAGTAATGATTTTATACTGAAATTCATTATTTTTATTTTCGATTATTTTGACAATGGTATACGTCTTGATGCCAGAAGAAAACCTTTCGAGTGTAAATTTTAATATTTAAAAAAAAATTAAATGCGTGCTAAAATATGTTTACAAAAATTAGCGTTTTCATTGCTATCCGTGGTAATGGTACCAATAGCGGTAGATTTTATACTAAAACTTTATACTAAAATTTTATTATTATTTTTCTACTATTATTCACATCTGTATACGTCTTAATCATAGAAGTAAACCTTACAAAGGTAAATTTAAATATTTTAAAAAAAATTTTATGCTTGCAAAAAAATTTTTAAATAAAGTGGCATTTTCATACGCGTTCATGGTTATGGCACCAATAAGTAATGATTTTATACTGAAATTCATTATTTTTATTTTCGATTATTTTGACTAAATATGTTTGACTAAAATATGTTTAAAAAAAGTAGCGTTTTCATTGCTATCCGTGGTAATGGTACCAATAGCGGTAGATTTTATACTAAAATTTTATACTAAAATTTTATTATTATTTTTCGACCATTATTCACATTTGTATACGTCTTAATCCTAGAAGTAAACCTTACAAAGGAAAATTTAAATATTTAAAAAAAAATTTAATGCTTGCAAAAATATTTTTAAATAAAGTGGCATTTTCATACGCGTTCATGGTTATGGCACCAATAAGTAATGATTTTATACTGAAATTCTTTATTTTTATTTTCGATTATTTTGACAATGGTATACGTCTTGATGCCAGAAGAAAACCTTTCGAGTGTAAATTTTAATATTTAAAAAAAAATTAAATGAGTGCTAAAATATATTTAAAAAAAGTAGCGTTTTCATTGCTATCCGTGGTAATGGTACCAATAGTGGTAGATTTTATATTAAAATTTTATTATTATTTTTCGACTATTATTCACATCGGTATACGTCTTAATCCTAGAAGTAAACCTTACAAAGGAAAATTTAAATATTCTAATAAAATTTAATGCTTGCAAAAATATTTTTAAATAAAGTGGCATTTTCATACGCGTTCTTGGTTATGGCACCAATGATTTTATACTGAAATTCATTATTTTTATTTTCGATTATTTTGACAATGGTATACGTCTTGATGCCAGAAGAAAACCTTTCGAGTGTAAATTTTAATATTTAAAAAAAAATTAAGTGCGTGCTAAAATATATTTAAAAAAAGTAGCGTTTTTATTGCTATCCGTGGTAATGGTACCAATAGTAGTAGATTTTATATTAAAATTTTATTATTATTTTTCGACTATTATTCACATCGGTATACGTCTTAATCCTAGAAGTAAACCTTACAAAGGAAAATTTAAATATTTTAAAAAAAATTTATGCTTGCAAAAATATTTTTAAATAAAGTGGCATTTTTATACGCGTTAATGGTTATGGCACCAATAAGTAATGATTTTATACTGAAATTCATTATTTTTATTTTCGATTATTTTGACAATGGTATACGTCTTGATGCCAGAAGAAAACCTTTCGAGTGTAAATTTTAATATTTTAAAAAAAATTAAATGCGTGCTAAAATATGTTTACAAAAAGAAGCGTTTTCATTGCTATCCGTGGTAATGGTACCAATAGCGGTAGATTTTATACTAAAATTTTATTATTATTTTTCGACTATTATTCACATCGGTATACGTCTTTATCCTAGAAGTAAACCTTACAAAGGAAAATATAAATATTTTAAAAAAAGTTTATGCTTGCAAAAATATTTTTAAATAAAGTGGTATTTTCATACGCGTTCATGGTTATGGCACCAATAAGTAATGAATTTATACTGAAATTCATTATTTTTATTTTCGATTATTTTGACAATGGTATACGTCTTGATGCCTGAAAAAAACCTTTTGAGTGTAAATTTTAATATTTTAAAAAAAATTAAATGCGTGCTAAAATATGTTTGAAAAAAGTAGTGTTTTCATTGCTATCCGTGGTAATGGTACCAATAGTAGTAGATTTTATATTAAAATTTTATTATTATTTTTCGACTATTATTCACATCGGTATACGTCTTAATCCTAGAAGTAAACCTTACAAAGGAAAATTTAAATATTTTAAAAAAAATTTATGCTTGCAAAAATATTTTTAAATAAAGTGGCATTTTCATACGCGTTCATGGTTATGGCACCAATAAGTAATGATTTTATACTGAAATTCATTATTTTTATTTTCGATTATTATGACAATGGTATACGTCCTGATGCCAGAAGAAAACCTATCGAGTGTAAATTTTAATATTTAAAAAAAAATTAAATGCGTGCTAAAATATGTTTACAAAAAGAAGCGTTTTCATTGCTATCCGTGGTAATGGTACCAATAGCGGTAGATTTTATACTAAAATTTTATTATTATTTTTCGACTATTATTCACATCTGTATACGTCTTAATCCTAGAAGTAAACCTTACAAAGGAAAATTTAAATTATTTAAAAAAATTTAATGCTTGCAAAAATATTTTTAAATATAGTGGCATTTTAATACGCGTTCATGGTTATGGCACCAATAAGTAATGATTTAATACTGAAATTCATTATTTTTATTTTCGATTATTTTGACAATGGTATACGTCTTGATGCCAGAAGAAAACCTTTCGAGTGTAAATTTTAATATTTAAAAATATTAAATGCGTGCTAAAATATGTTTAAAAAAAGTAGCGTTTTCATTGCTATCCGTGGTAATGGTACCAATAGGGGTAGATTTTATACTAAAATTTTATACTAAAATTTTATTATTATTTTTCGACTATTATTCTTATCGGTATACGTCTTAATCCTAGAAGTAAACGTTACAAAGGAAAATTTAAATATTTTAAAAAAAATTTTATGCTTGCAAAAATATTTTTAAATAAAGTGGCATTTTCATACGCGTTCATGGTTATGGCACTAATAAGTAATGATTTTATACTGAAATTCATTATTTTTATTTTCGATTATTTTGACAATGGTATACGTCTTGATGCCAGAAGAAAACCTTTCGAGTGTAAATTTTAATATTTAAAAAAAAATTAAATGCGTGTTAAAATATGTTTACAAAAATTAGCGTTTTCATTGCTATCCGTGGTAATGGTACCAATAGCGGTAGATTTTATACTAAAACTTTAAACTAAAATTTTATTATTATTTTTCTACTATTATTCACATCTGTATACGTCTTAATCATAGAAGTAAACCTTACAAAGGTAAATTTAAATATTTTAAAAAAAATTTTATGCTTACAAAAATATTTTTAAATAAAGTGGCATTTTCATACGCGTTCATGGTTATGGCACAAATAAGTAATGATTTTATACTGAAATTCATTATTTTTATTTTCGATTATTTTGACTAAATATGTTTGACTAAAATATGTTTAAAAAAAGTAGCGTTTTCATTGCTATCCGTGGTAATGGTACCAATAGCGGTAGATTTTATACTAAAATTTTATACTAAAATTTTATTATTATTTTTCGACCATTATTCACATTTGTATACGTCTTAATCCTAGAAGTAAACCTTACAAAGGAAAATTTAAATATTTAAAAAAAAATTTAATGCTTGCAAAAATATTTTTAAATAAAGTGGCATTTACATACGCGTTCATGGTTATGGCACCAATAAGTAATGATTTTATACTGAAATTCATTATTTTTATTTTCGATTATTTTGACAATGGTATACGTCTTGATGCCAGAAGAAAACCTTTCGAGTGTAAATTTTAATATTTAAAAAAAAATTAAATGAGTGCTAAAATATATTTAAAAAAAGTAGCGTTTTTATTGCTATCCGTGGTAATGGTACCAATAGTGGTAGATTTTATATTAAAATTTTATTATTATTTTTCGACTATTATTCACATCGGTATACGTCTTAATCCTAGAAGTAAACCTTACAAAGGAAAATTTAAATATTCTAATAAAATTTAATGCTTGCAAAAATATTTTTAAATAAAGTGGCATTTTCATACGCGTTCTTGGTTATGGCACCAATGATTTTATACTGAAATTCATTATTTTTATTTTCGATTATTTTGACAATGGTATACGTCTTGATGCCAGAAGAAAACCTTTCGAGTGTAAATTTTAATATTTAAAAAAAAATTAAATGCGTGCTAAAATATATTTAAAAAAAGTAGCGTTTTCATTGCTATCCGTGGTAATGGTACCAATAGGGTTAGATTTTATACTAAAATTTTATTATTATTTTTCTACTATAATTCACATCTGTATACGTCTTAATCCTAGAAGTAAACCTTACAAAGGAAAATTTAAATATTTTTTAAAAAAATTTATGCTTGCAAAAATATTTTTAAATAAAGTGGCATTTTCATACGCGTTCATGGTTATGGCACCAATAAGTAATGATTTTATACTGAAATTCATTATTTTTATTTTCGATTATTTTGACAATGGTATACGTCTTGATGCCAGAAGAAAACCTTTCCAGTGTAAATTTTAATATTTAAAATTAAATTAAATGCGTGCTAAAATATGTTTTAAAAAAGTAGCGTTTTCATTGATATCCGTGGTAATGGTACCAATAGGGGTAGATTTTATACTAAAATTTTATACTAAAATTTTATTATTATTTTTCGACTATTATTCACATCGGTATACGTCTTAATCCTAGAAGTAAACCTTACAAAGGAAAATTTAAAAATTTTAAAAAAAATTTTATGCTTGCAAAAATATTTTTAAATAAAGTGGCATTTTCATACGCGTTCATGGTTATGGCACTAATAAGTAATGATTTTATACTGAAATTCATTATTTTTATTTTCGATTATTTTGACAATGGTATACGTCTTGATGCCAGAAGAAAACCTTTCGAGTGTAAATTTTAATATTTAAAAAAAAATTAAATGCGTGCTAAAATATGTTTACAAAAATTAGCGTTTTCATTGCTATCCGTGGTAATAGTACCAATAGCGGTAGATTTTATACTAAAATTTTATACTAAAATTTTATTATTATTTTTCTACTATTATTCACATCTGTATACGTCTTAATCCTAGAAGTAAACCTTACAAAGGAAAATTTAAATATTATAAAAAAAATTTTATGCTTGCAAAAATATTTTTAAATAAAGTGGCATTTTCATACGCGTTCATGGTTATGGCACCAATAAGTAATGATTTTATACTGAAATTCATTATTTTTATTTTCAAATATTTTGACAATGGTATACGTCTTGATGCCAGAAGAAAACCTTTTGAGTGTAAATTTTAATATTTTAAAAAAAATTAAATGTTTGAAAAAAGTAGTGTTTTCATTGCTATCCGTGGTAATGGTACCAATAGGGGTAGATTTTATACTAAAATTTTATTATTATTTTTCTACTATTATTCACATCTGTATACGTCTTAATCCTAGAAGTAAACCTTACAAAGGAAAATTTAAATATTTTTAAAAAAAATTTATGCTTGCAAAAATATTTTTAAATAAAGTGGCATTTTCATACGCGTTCATGGTTATGGCACCAATAAGTAATGATTTTATACTGAAATTCATTATTTTTATTTTCGATTATTTTGACAATGGTATACGTCTTGATGCCAGAAGAAAACCTTTCCAGTGTAAATTTTAATATTTAAAAATAAATTAAATGCGTGCTAAAATATGTTTTAAAAAAGTAGCGTTTTCATTGATATCCGTGGTAATGGTACCAATAGCAATAGATTTTATACTAAAATTTTATACTAAAATTTTATTATTATTTTTCGACTATTATTCACATCTGTATACGTCTTAATCCTAGAAGTAAACCTTACAAAGGAAAATTTAAATATTTAAAAAAAAATTTAATGCTTGCAAAAATATTTTTAAATAAAGTGGCATTTTCATACGCGTTCATGGTTATGGCACCAATAAGTAATGATTTTATACTGAAATTCATTATTTTTATTTTCGATTATTTTGACAATGGTATACTTCTTGATGCCAGAAGAAAACCTTTCCAGTGTAAATTTTAATATTTAAAAAAAAATTAAATGCGTGCTAAAATATGTTTTAAAAAAGTAGCGTTTTCATTGATATCCGTGGTAATGGTACCAATAGGGGTAGATTTTATACTAAAATTTTATACTAAAATTTTATTATTATTTTTCGACTATTATTCACATCGGTATACGTCTTAATCCTAGAAGTAAACCTTACAAAGGAAAATTTAAATATTTTAAAAAAATTTTATGCTTCCAAAAATATTTTTAAATAAAGTGGCATTTTCATACGCGTTCATGGTTATGGCACCAATAAGTAATGATTTTATACTGAAATTCATTATTTTTATTTTCGATTATTTTGACAATGGTATACGTCTTGATGCCAGAAGAAAACCTTTCGAGTGTAAATTTTAATATTTTAAAAAAAATTAAATGCGTGCTAAAATATGTTTAAAAAAAAGTAGCGTTTTCATTGCTATCCGTGGTAATTGTACCAATAGGGGTAGATTTTATACTAAAATTTTATTATTATTTTTCGACTATTATTCACATCTGTATACGTCTTAATCCTAGAAGTAAACCTTACAAAGGAAAATTTAAATATTTTAAAAAAATTTTATGCTTGCAAAAATATTTTTAAATAAAGTGGCATTTTCATACGCGTTCATGGTTATGGCACCAATAAGTTATGATTTTATACTGAAATTCATTATTTTTATTTTCGATTATTTTGACAATGGTATACGTCTTGATGCCAGAAGAAAACCTTTCGAGTGTAAATTTTAATATTTAAAAAAAAATTAAATGCGTGCTAAAATATGTTTAAAAAAAGTAGCGTTTTCATTGCTATCCGTGGTAATGGTACCAATACTGGTAGATTTTATACTAAAATTTTATACTAAAATTTTATTATTATTTTTCGACTATTATTCATATCGGTATACGTCTTAATCCTAGAAGTAAACCTTACAAAGGAAAATTTAAATATTTTAAAAAAATTTTATGCTCGCAAAAATATTTTTAAATAAAGTGGCATTTTCATACGCGTTCATGGTTATGGCACCAATAAGTAATGATTTTATACTGAAATTCATTATTTTTATTTTTGATTATTTTGACAATGGTATACGTCTTGATGCCAGAAGAAAACCTTTCGAGTGTAAATTTTAATATTTTAAAAAGAATTAAATGCGTGCTAAAATATGTTTAAAAAAAGTAGTGTTTTCATTGCTATCCGTGGTAATGGTACCAATAGGGGTAGATTTTAAACTAAAATTTTATACTAAAATTTTATTCTTATTTTTCTACTATTATTCACATCTGTATACGTCTTAATCCTAGAAGTAAACATTACTAAGGAAAATTTAAATATTTTAAAAAAAAATTTATTCTTGCAATAATATTTTTAAATAAAGTGGCATTTTCATACGCGTTCATGGTTATGGCACTAATAAGTAATGATTTTATATTGAAATTCATTATTTTTAGTTTCGATTATTTTGACAATGGTATACGTCTTGAAGCCAGAAGAAAACCTTTCGAGTGTAAATTTTAATATTTAAAAAAAAATTAAATGCGTGCTAAAATATGTTTACAAAAAGTAGCGTTTTCATTGCTATCCGTGGTAATGGTAACAATAGCAATAGATTTTATACTAAAATTTTATTCTTAAATTTTATTATTATTTTTCTACTATTATTCACATCTGTATACGTCTTAACCCTAGAAGTAAACCTTACAAAGGAAAATTTAAATATCTTAAAAAAATTTAAGCTCGCAAAAATATTTTTAAATAAAGTGGCATTTTCATACGCGTTCATGGTTATGGCACCAATAAGTAATGATTTTATACTGAAATTCATTATTTTTATTTTCGATTATTTTGACAATGGTATACGTCTTGATGCCAGAAGAAAACCTTTCGAGTGTAAATTTTAATATTTTAAAAAAAATTAAATGCGTGCTAAAATATGTTTAAAAAAAGTAGTGTTTTCATTGCTATCCGTGGTAATGGTACCAATAGGGGTAGATTTTAAACTAAAATTTTATACTAAAATTTTATTATTATTTTTCGACTATTATTCACATTTGTATACGTCTTAATCCTAGAAGTAAACCTTACAAAGGAAAATTTAAATATTTAAAAAAAAATTTAATGCTTGCAAAAATATTTTTAAATAAAGTGGCATTTTCATACGCGTTCATGGTTATGGCACCAATAAGTAATGATTTTATACTGAAATTCATTATTTTTATTTTCGATTATTTTGACAATGGTATACGTCTTGATGCCAGAAGAAAACCTTTCGAGTGTAAATTTTAATATTTAAAAAAAAATTAAATGAGTGCTAAAATATATTTAAAAAAGTAGCGTTTTCATTGCTATCCGTGGTAATGGTACCAATAGTGGTAGATTTTATATTAAAATTTTATTATTATTTTTCGACTATTATTCACATCGGTATACGTCTTAATCCTAGAAGTAATCCTTCCAAAGGAAAATTTAAATATTTTAAAAAAAATTTTATTCTTGCAATAATATTTTTAAATAAAGTGGCATTTTCATACGCGTTCATGGTTATGGCACTAATAAGTAATGATTTTATACTGAAATTCATTATTTTTAGTTTCGATTATTTTGACAATGGTATACGTCTTGATGCCAGAAGAAAACCTTTCGAGTGTAAATTTTTATATTTAAAAAAAAATTAAATGCGTGCTAAAATATGTTTAAAAAAAGTAGCGTTTTCATTGCTATCCGTGGTAATGGTACTAATAGGGGTAGATTTTATACTAAAATTTTATTATTATTTTTCGACTATTATTCACATCGGTATACGTCATAATCCTAGAAGTAAACCTTACAAAGGAAAATTTAAATATTTTAAAAAAATTTTATGCTTGCAAAAATATTTTTAAATAAAGTGGCATTTTCATACGCGTTCATGGTTATGGCACCAATAAGTAATGATTTTATACTGAAATTCATTATTTTTATTTTCGATTATTTTGACAATGGTATACGTCTTGATGCCAGAAGAAAACCTTTCGAGTGTAAATTTTAATATTTAAAAAAAAATTAAATGCGTGCGAATATATGTTTAAAAAAAGAAGCGTTTTCATTGCTATCCGTGGTAATGGTACCAATAGGGGTAGATTTTATACTAAAATTTTATACTAAAATTTTATTATTATTTTTCGACTATTATTCACATCGGTATACGTCTTAATCCTAGAAGTAAACCTTACAAAGGAAAATTTAAATATTTTAAAAAAATTTTATGCTTGCAAAAATATTTTTAAATAAAGTGGCATTTTCATACGCGTTCATGGTTATGGCACCAATAAGTAATGATTTTAAACTCAAATTCATTATTTTTATTTTCGATTATTTTGACAATGGTATACGTCTTGATACCAGAAGAAAACCTTTCGAGTGTAAATTTTAATATTTAAAAAAAAAAAATACGTGCTAAAATATGTTTACAAAAAATAGCGTTTTCATTGCTATCCGTGGTAATGTTACCAATAGTGGTAGATTTTATACTAAAATTTTTTACTAAAACTTTATTATTATTTTTCGACTATTATTCACATCGGTATACGTCTTAATCTTAGAAGTAAACCTTACAAAGGAAAATTTAAATATTTTAAAAAAATTTTATGCTTGCAAAAATATTTTTAAATAAAGTGGCATTTTCATACGCGTTCATGGTTATGGCACCAATAAGTAATGATTTTATACTGAAATTCATTATTTTTAATTTCGATTATTTTGACAATGGTATACGTCTTGATGCCAGAAGAAAACCTTTCGAGTGTAAATTTTAATATTTATAAAAAAATTAAATGCGTGCTAAAATATGTTTAAAAAAAGTAGCGTTTTCATTGCTATCCGTGGTAATGGTACCAATAGGGGTAGATTTTATACTAAAATTTTATACTAAAATTTTATTATTATTTTTCGACTATTATTCACATCGGTATACGTCTTAATCCTAGAAGTAAACCTTACAAAGGAAAGATAAATATTTTAAAAAAATTTTATGCTTGCAAAAATATTTTTAAATAAAGTGGCATTTTCATACGCGTTCATGGTTATGGCACCAATAAGTAATGATTTTATACTGAAATTCATTATTTTTATTTTCGATTATTTTGACAATGGTATACGTCTTGATGCCAAAAGAAAACCTTTCGAGTGTAAATTTTAATATTTTAAAAAAAATTAAATGCGTGCTAAAATATGTTTAAAAAAGTAGCGTTTTCATTGCTATCCGTGGTAATGGTACCAATAGCGGTAGATTTTAACTAAAATTTTATACTAAAATTTTATTATTATTTTTCTACTATTATTCACATCTGTATACGTCTTAATCCTAGTAGTAAACCTTACAAAGGAAAATTTAAATATTATAAAAAAAATTTTATGCTTGCAAAAATATTTTTAAATAAAGTGGCATTTTCATACGCGTTCATGGTTATGGCACCAATAAGTAATGATTTTATACTGAAATTCATTATTTTTATTTTCAAATATTTTGACAATGGTATACGTCTTGATGCCAGAAGAAAACCTTTTGAGTGTAAATTTTAATATTTTAAAAAAAATTAAATGCGTGCTAAAATATGTTTGAAAAAAGTAGTGTTTTCATTGCTATCCGTGGTAATGGTACCAATAGGGGTAGATTTTATACTAAAATTTTATTATTATTTTTCGACTATTATTCACATCGGTATACGTCATAATCCTAGAAGTAAACCTTACAAAGGAAAATTTAAATATTTTAAAAAAAATTTTATGCTTGCAAAAATATTTTTAAATAAAGTGGCATTTTCATACGCGTTCATGGTTATGGCACCAATAAGTAATGATTTTATACTGAAATTCATTATTTTTATTTTCGATTATTTTGACAATGGTATACGTCTTGATGCCAGAAGAAAACCTTTCGAGTGTAAATTTTAATATTTAAAAAAAAAATTAAATGCGTGCGAATATATGTTTAAAAAAAGTAGCGTTTTCATTGCTATCCGTGGTAATGGTACCAATAGGGGTAGATTTTATACTAAAATTTTATACTAAAATTTTATTATTATTTTTCGACTATTATTCACATCGGTATACGTCTTAAACCTCGAAGTAAACCTTACAAAGGAAAATTTAAATATTTTAAAAAAATTTTATGCTTGCAAAAATATTTTTAAATAAAGTGGCATTTTCATACGCGTTCATGGTTATGGCACCAATAAGTAATGATTTTAAACTCAAATTCATTATTTTTATTTTCGATTATTTTGACAATGGTATACGTCTTGATACCAGAAGAAAACCTTTCGAGTGTAAATTTTAATATTTAAAAAAAAAAATACGTGCTAAAATATGTTTACAAAAAATAGCGTTTTCATTGCTATCCGTGGTAATGTTACCAATAGTGGTAGATTTTATACTAAAATTTTATACTAAAACTTTATTATTATTTTTCGACTATTATTCACATCGGTATACGTCTTAATCCTAGAAGTAAACATTACTAAGGAAAATTTAAATATTTTAAAAAAAAATTTATTCTTGCAATAATATTTTTAAATAAAGTGGCATTTTCATACGCGTTCATGGTTATGGCACTAATAAGTAATGATTTTATATTGAAATTCATTATTTTTAGTTTCGATTATTTTGACAATGGTATACGTCTTGAAGCCAGAAGAAAACCTTTCGAGTGTAAATTTTAATATTTAAAAAAAAATTAAATGCGTGCTAAAATATGTTTACAAAAAGTAGCGTTTTCATTGCTATCCGTGGTAATGGTAACAATAGCGGTAGATTTTATACTAAAATTTTATTCTTAAATTTTATTATTATTTTTCTACTATTATTCACATCTGTATACGTCTTAACCCTAGAAGTAAACCTTACAAAGGAAAATTTAAATATCTTAAAAAAATTTAAGCTCGCAAAAATATTTTTAAATAAAGTGGCATTTTCATACGCGTTCATGGTTATGGCACCAATAAGTAATGATTTTATACTGAAATTCATTATTTTTATTTTCGATTATTTTGACAATGGTATACGTCTTGATGCCAGAAGAAAACCTTTCGAGTGTAAATTTTAATATTTTAAAAAAAATTAAATGCGTGCTAAAATATGTTTAAAAAAAGTAGTGTTTTCATTACTATCCGTGGTAATGGTACCAATAGGGGTAGATTTTAAACTAAAATTTTATACTAAAATTTTATTATTATTTTTCTACTATTATTCACATCTGTATACGTCTTAATCCTAGAAGTAAACCTTACAAAGGAAAATTTAAATATTTTAAAAAAAATTTTATTCTTGCAATAATATTTTTAAATAAAGTGGCATTTTCATACGCGTTCATGGTTATGGCACTAATAAGTAATGATTTTATACTGAAATTCATTATTTTTAGTTTCGATTATTTTGACAATGGTATACGTCTTGATGCCAGAAGAAAACCTTTCGAGTGTAAATTTTAATATTTAAAAAAAAAAATACGTGCTAAAATATGTTTACAAAAAATAGCGTTTTCATTGCTATCCGTGGTAATGTTACCAATAGTGGTAGATTTTATACTAAAATTTTTTACTAAAACTTTATTATTATTTTTCGACTATTATTCACATCGGTATACGTCTTAATCTTAGAAGTAAACCTTACAAAGGAAAATTTAAATATTTTAAAAAAATTTTATGCTTGCAAAAATATTTTTAAATAAAGTGGCATTTTCATACGCGTTCATGGTTATGGCACCAATAAGTAATGATTTTATACTGAAATTCATTATTTTTAATTTCGATTATTTTGACAATGGTATACGTCTTGATGCCAGAAGAAAACCTTTCGAGTGTAAATTTTAATATTTATAAAAAAATTAAATGCGTGCTAAAATATGTTTAAAAAAAGTGGCGTTTTCATTGCTATCCGTGGTAATGGTACCAATAGGGGTAGATTTTATACTAAAATTTTATACTAAAATTTTATTATTATTTTTCGACTATTATTCACATCGGTATACGTCTTAATCCTAGAAGTAAACCTTACAAAGGAAAGATAAATATTTTAAAAAAATTTTATGCTTGCAAAAATATTTTTAAATAAAGTGGCATTTTCATACGCGTTCATGGTTATGGCACCAATAAGTAATGATTTTATACTGAAATTCATTATTTTTATTTTCGATTATTTTGACAATGGTATACGTCTTGATGCCAAAAGAAAACCTTTCGAGTGTAAATTTTAATATTTTAAAAAAAATTAAATGCGTGCAAAAATATGTTTAAAAAAGTAGCGTTTTCATTGCTATCCGTGGTAATGGTACCAATAGCGGTAGATTTTAACTAAAATTTTATACTAAAATTTTATTATTATTTTTCTACTATTATTCACATCTGTATACGTCTTAATCCTAGTAGTAAACCTTACAAAGGAAAATTTAAATATTATAAAAAAAATTTTATGCTTGCAAAAATATTTTTAAATAAAGTGGCATTTTCATACGCGTTCATGGTTATGGCACCAATAAGTAATGATTTTATACTGAAATTCATTATTTTTATTTTCAAATATTTTGACAATGGTATACGTCTTGATGCCAGAAGAAAACCTTTTGAGTGTAAATTTTAATATTTTAAAAAAAATTAAATGCGTGCTAAAATATGTTTGAAAAAAGTAGTGTTTTCATTGCTATCCGTGGTAATGGTACCAATAGGGGTAGATTTTATACTAAAATTTTATTATTATTTTTCTACTATTATTCACATCTGTATACGTCTTAATCCTAGAAGTAAACCTTACAAAGGAAAATTTAAATAATTTTAAAAAAAATTTATGCTTGCAGAAATATTTTTAAATAAAGTGGCATTTTCATACGCGTTCATGGTTATGGCACCAATAAGTAATGATTTTATACTGAAATTCATTATTTTTATTTTCGATTATTTTGACAATGGTATACGTCTTGATGCCAGAAGAAAACCTTTCCAGTGTAAATTTTAATATTTAAAAATAAATTAAATGCGTGCTAAAATATGTTTTAAAAAAAAGAGTTTTCATTGATATCCGTGGTAATGGTACCAATAGCGGTAGATTTTATACTAAAATTTTATACTAAAATTTTATTATTATTTTTCGACTATTATTCACATCTGTATTCGTCTTAATCCTAGAAGTAAACCTTACAAAGGAAAATTTAAATATTTAAAAAAAAATTTAATGCTTGCAAAAATATTTTTAAATAAAGTGGCATTTTCATACGCGTTCATGGTTATGGCACCAATAAGTAATGATTTTATACTGAAATTCATTATTTTTATTTTCGATTATTTTGACAATGGTATACGTCTTGATGCCAGAAGAAAACCTTTCCAGTGTAAATTTTAATATTTAAAAAAAAATTAAATGCGTGCTAAAATATGTTTTAAAAAAGTAGCGTTTTCATTGCTATTTGTGGTAATGGTACCAATAGGGGTAGATTTTATACTAAAATTTTATTATTATTTTTCGACTATTATTCACATCGGTATACGTCATAATCCTAGAAGTAAACCTTACAAAGGAAAATTTAAATATTTTAAAAAAAATTTTATGCTTGCAAAAATATTTTTAAATAAAGTGGCATTTTCATACGCGTTCATGGTTATGGCACCAATAAGTAATGATTTTATACTGAAATTCATTATTTTTATTTTCGATTATTTTGACAATGGTATACGTCTTGATGCCAGAAGAAAACCTTTCGAATGTAAATTTTAATATTTAAAAAAAAAATTAAATGCGTGCGAATATATGTTTAAAAAAAGTAGCGTTTTCATTGCTATCCGTGGTAATGGTACCAATAGGGGTAGATTTTATACTAAAATTTTATACTAAAATTTTATTATTATTTTTCGACTATTATTCACATCGGTATACGTCTTAAACCTCGAAGTAAACCTTACAAAGGAAAATTTAAATATTTTAAAAAAATTTTATGCTTGCAAAAATATTTTTAAATAAAGTGGCATTTTCATACGCGTTCATGGTTATGGCACCAATAAGTAATGATTTTAAACTCAAATTCATTATTTTTATTTTCGATTATTTTGACAATGGTATACGTCTTGATACCAGAAGAAAACCTTTCGAGTGTAAATTTTAATATTTAAAAAAAAAAATACGTGCTAAAATATGTTTACAAAAAATAGCGTTTTCATTGCTATCCGTGGTAATGTTACCAATAGTGGTAGATTTTATACTAAAATTTTATACTAAAACTTTATTATTATTTTTCGACTATTATTCACATCGGTATACGTCTTAATCTTAGAAGTAAACCTTACAAAGGAAAATTTAAATATTTTAAAAAAATTTTATGCTTGCAAAAATATTTTTAAATAAAGTGGCATTTTCATACGCGTTCATGGTTATGGCACCAATAAGTAATGATTTTATACTGAAATTCATTATTTTTAATTTCGATTATTTTGACAATGGTATACGTCTTGATGCCAGAAGAAAACCTTTCGAGTGTAAATTTTAATATTTATAAAAAAATTAAATGCGTGCTAAAATATGTTTAAAAAAAGTAGCGTTTTCATTGCTATCCGTGGTAATGGTACCAATAGGGGTAGATTTTATACTAAAATTTTATACTAAAATTTTATTATTATTTTTCGACTATTATTCACATCGGTATACGTCTTAATCCTAGAAGTAAACCTTACAAAGGAAAGATAAATATTTTAAAAAAATTTTATGCTTGCAAAAATATTTTTAAATAAAGTGGCATTTTCATACGCGTTCATGGTTATGGCACCAATAAGTAATGATTTTATACTGAAATTCATTATTTTTATTTTCGATTATTTTGACAATGGTATACGTCTTGATGCCAAAAGAAAACCTTTCGAGTGTAAATTTTAATATTTTAAAAAAAATTAAATGCGTGCTAAAATATGTTTAAAAAAGTAGCGTTTTCATTGCTATCCGTGCTAATGGTACCAATAGGGGTAGATTTTATACTAAAATTTTATACTAAAATTTTATTATTATTTTTCGACTATTATTCACATCGGTATACGTCTTAATCCTAGAAGTAAACCTAACAAAGGAAAATTTAAATATTTTAAAAAAAATTTTATGCTTGCAAAAATATTTTGAAATAAAGTGGCACCAATAAGTTGCCGTCACCCGCAGATCGCTAGTAGCAGTTGTTTAGGAGCTGAAGGAGTTATTCTGTTTTTTTAACTTTTTGCTTTTTTTCTACCAAATGTGCGTCTTTTCGCGTGATTTATAGGTCTCATCATATGGAAGCGTTCCTGCTGAAAACGATGACGTCACCCGCAAGTCGCTAGCTGCAGCCGTTTAAGAGCTAAATGCGTTTTTATGTTTTTTTTCACTTTTTGCTTGTTTTCTCTCAAATTTGCGTCTGTTCGCGTCAGTTATGGGTCTCATTCTATGGAAGCGATCCCGCTGAGAACGATGACGTCATTTTAAGGTCGCTAGCTGCAGCCGTTAAGGAGCTAAATGCGTTTTTCAGTTTTTTTCACATTTTGCTTGTTTTCTCACAAATGTGCGTGTTTTCGCGTGAGTTATGGGTTTAATCATATAAAAGCGTTCCCGCTGAAGACCATGACGTCACCTGGAGGTCGCTAGCTGCAATCGTTTAGGTGCTAAAGGCGTTTTTCTGTTTTTTTAACTTTTTGCTTCTTTTCTCCCAAATGTGCGTCTATTCGCGTGAGTTATTGGTTTTATTCCAGAAAAGCGTTTCCGCTGAAGACGAAGACGTTACCCGCAGGTCACTAGCGGCCGCCGTTTAGGAGCTAAAGTTGTTTTTCAGTTCTTTTCACTTTTGCATCTTTTCTTCCAAATGTGCGTCTTTTCGAGTGATTTATGGGTCTCATCCTCTGGAAGCGTTCCCGCTAAAGACGATGACGTCACCCGCAGGTCGCTAGCTGCAGCTGTTTGGGAGCCAAAGGCCTTTTTCTGTTTTTTCACTTTTAGCTTTTTTTCTTCTTAATGAGCATCTTTTCGCGTCAGTTATGGGTCTCATATTATGGAAGCGTTCCTGCTGAGGATGATGACGGCCCCCGCAAGTCGCTAGCTGGAGCCGTTAAGAAGCTAAAGGCGTTTTTATGTTTTTTTCACTTTTTGCTTCTTTTCTCCTCAAATGTGCGTCTTTTCGCGTGAGTTATATGTCTCATCCAATGGAAGCGTTCCCGCTGAAGACGATGCCGTCACCCGCAGGTCGCTAGCTGCAGCCAATTAGGAGCTAAAGGCGTTTTTTTTGTTTTTTTCACTTTTTGCTTCTTTTCTCCCAAATGTGCGTCTTTTCGCGTGAGTTATGGGTCTCATCTTACAAAAGAGTTCCCGCTGAAGTCGATGACGTCACCCGCAGGTCGCTAGCTGCAGCCGTTTAGGAACTAAAGGCGTTTTTCTGTTTTTTTTTCACTTTTTGCTTGTTTTTTCCCAAATGTGCGTCTTTTCGCGACAGTTATGGGTCTCATCCTATAGAAGCGTTCCTGCTGTAGACGATGCCGTCACCCAGAAGTCGCTAGCTGCAGCCGTTTAAGAGCTTAAGACGTTTTTCTGTTTTTTTTTCACTTTTTGCTAGTTTTCTCCCACATTAGCGTCTTTTCGCGTCAGTTATAGGTCTAACCCTATGAAAGCGTTCCCGCTGAAGACGATAACGTCACCCGCAGGTCGCTAGTTGCAGTTGTTTAGGGGCTGAAGGAGTTTTTCTGTTTTTTTCACTTTTTGCTTTTTTTCGCCCAAATGTGCCTGTTTTCGCGTGAGTTATGGGTCTCATCATATAAAAGAGTTTTCGCTGAAGACGATGCCGTCACCCGCAGGTCGCTAGCTGCAGCCGTTAAGGAGCTAAATTCGTTTTTCTGTTTTTTTTTCACATTTTGCTTGTTTTTTCCCAAATGTGCGTCTTTTGGTGTTAGTTATGGGTCTTGTCCTATGGAAGAGTTTTCGCTGAAGACGATGACGGCACCCGCAAAACGCTATCTGCAGCCGTTTAGGAGCTAAAGGCGTTTTTTTGTTTTTTTCACTTTTTGCTTCTTTTCTCCCAAATGTGCGTCTTTTCGCGTGAGTTATGGGTCTCATCCTACAAAAGCGTTCCCGCTGAAGACGGTGACGATGACGCAGGTCGCTAGCTGCAGCCGTTTAGGAGCTACAGGCGTTTTCTGTTTTTTTTACTTTTTGTTTGTTTTCTCCCAAATGTGTGTGTTTTCGCGTGAGTTATGGGTCTCATCATATAAAAGAGTTTTCGCTGGAGACGATGCCGTCACCCGCAAGTCGCTAGCTGCAGCCGTTTAAGAGCTAAAGGCCTTTTTCTGTTTTTTTGTTCACTTTTTGCTTGTTTTCTCCCAAATTTACGTCTTCTCGCGTCAATTATGGGTCTTATCCTATGAAAGCGTTAACCCTGAAGACGATGCCGTCACCCGCCGGTCGCTAGCTGCAGCCGTTTAGGAGCTTAAGGCGTTTTTCGTTTTTTTTCACTTTTTGCTTGTTTTTTCCCAAATGTGCGTCCTTTCGCGTGAGTTTAAAGTCTCATCCAATGGAAGCGTTCCCGCTGAAGACGATGCCGTCACCCGCAAGTCGCTAGCCGCAGCCGTTTAGGAGCTACAGGCAATTTTCTGTTTTTTTCACTATTTGCTTGTTTTCTCCATAATGTGCGTCTTTTCGCGTGAGTTATGGGTCTCATCCTATGGAAGCGTTACCGCTGAAGACGATGACGTCACCCGCAGGTCGCTAGCTGCAGCCGTTTTGGATCTTCAGGCGTTTTTCTGTTTTTTTTTTACTTTTTGCTTGTTTTCTCCCAAATGTGCGTCTTTTCGCTTCAGTTTGGGTCTCATCCTATGGAAGCGTTCTCGCTGAAGACGATGACGTCACCTGCAGGTCGCCAGCTGCAGCCGTTAAGGATCTAAAGACATTTTTCTGTTTTTTTCACATTTCGCTTGTTTTCTCCCAAATGTGCGTGTTTTCGCATGAGTTATGGGTCTCATCATATAAATGAGTTTTCTTTGAAGACGATGACGTCACCCGCAGGTCGCTAGCTGCAGCCGTTTAGGAGCTACAGGCGTTTCTCTGTTTTTTTCACTTTTTGCTTGTTTTCTCCCAAATGTGCTTCTTTTGGCGTGAGTTATGGGTCTCATCCTGTGGAAGCGTTCCCGCTGAAGACGATGACGGTAACCGCAAATCGCTAACTGGAGCCGTTTAGATGCTAAAGGCGTTTTTCAGTTTTTTTAACATTTTGCTTGTTTTCTCCCAAATGTGCGTGTTTTCGCGTGAGTTATGGGTCTCATCCTACAAAAGCTTCCCGCTGAAGACGATGACGTCACCCGCAGGTCGCTAGATGCAGCCGTTTAGGAGGTAAAGGCGTTTTTCTGTTTTTTACACTTTTTGCTTCTTCTCTCCCAAATGTGCGTCTTTTCGCGTGAGTTTTGGGTCTCATCCTACGAAAGCGTTCCCGCTGAAGACGATGACGTCACCGGCAGGTCGCTAGCTGCAGCCGTTAAGGATCTAAAGGCGTTTTTCTGTTTTTTTCACATTTTGCTTGTTTTCTTCCATATGTGCCTGTTTTCGCGTGAATTATGGGTCGCATCATATAAAAGAGTTTTCGCTAAAGACAATGCCGTCACCCGCAGGTCGCTAGTTGCACGTGTTTAGGAGCTATAGGAGTTTTTCTGTTTTTTTCACTTTTTGCTTTTTTTCTCCCAAATGTGCGTCTTTTCGCGTGAGCTATGGGTCTCATCCAATGGAAGCGTTCCCGCTGAAGACGAAGCCGTCACCCGCATGTGGCTAGCTGCAGCCATTTAAAAGCTAAAAGCGTGTTTCGTTTTTTTTTCACTTTTTGCTCGTTTTCTCCCAAATTTGCGTCTTCTCGCGTCAGTTATAAGTCTTATCCTATGGAAGCGTTAACCCTGAAGACGATGACGTCACCCGCAGGTCGCTAGCTGCAGCCATTAAAAAGCTAAATGCGTTTTTCAGTTTTTTTCACATTTTGCTTCGTTTCTCCCAAATGTGCGTGTTTTCGCGTGAACTATTGGTTTCATCCTACAAAAGCGTTTCCGCTGAAGACGATGACGTTACCCGCAGGTCACTAGCGGCCGCCGTTTAGGAGCTAAAGGCGTTTTTCTGTTTTTTTTTCTTTTTGCTTGTTTTCTCCCAAATGTGCGTCTTTTCGCGACAGTTATGGGTCTCATCCTATAGAAGCGTTCCTGCTGTAGACGATGCCGTCACCCACAAGTCGCTAGCTGCAGCCGTTTAGGAGCTACAGGCGTTTTCTGTTTTTTTTACTTTTTGTTTGTTTTCTCCCAAATGTGTGTGTTTTCGCGTGAGTTATGGGTCTCATCATATAAAAGAGTTTTCGCTGAAGACGATGCCGTCACCCGCAAGTCGCTAGCTGCAGCCGTTTAAGAGCTAAAGGCCTTTTTCTGTTTTTTTGTTCACTTTTTGCTTGTTTTCTCCCAAATTTACGTCTTCTCGCGTCAATTATGGGTCTTATCCTATGAAAGCGTTAACCCTGAAGACGATGCCGTCACCCGCCGGTCGCTAGCTGCAGCCGTTTTGGATCTACAGGCGTTTTTCTGTTTTTTTTTTACTTTTTGCTTGTTTTCTCCCAAATGTGCGTCTTTTCGCTTCAGTTTTGGGTCTCATCCTATGGAAGCGTTCTCGCTTAAGACGATGACGTCACCTGCAGGTCGCCAGCTGCAGCCGTTAAGGATCTAAAGACATTTTTCTGTTTTTTTCACATTTCGCTTGTTTTCTCCCAAATGTGCGTGTTTTCGCATGAGTTATGGGTCTCATCATATAAATGAGTTTTCGCTGAAGACGATGACGTCACCCGCAGGTCGCTAGCTGCAGCCGTTTAGGAGCTACAGGCGTTTCTCTGTTTTTTTCACTTTTTGCTTGTTTTCTCCCAAATGTGCTTCTTTTGGCGTGAGTTATGGGTCTCATCCTGTGAAAGCGTTCCCGCTGAAGACGATGACGGTAACCGCAAATCGCTAACTGGAGCCGTTTAGATGCTAAAGGCGTTTTTCAGTTTTTTTAACATTTTGCTTGTTTTCTCCCAAATGTGCGTGTTTTCGCGTGAGTTATGGGTCTCATCCTACAAAAGCTTCCCGCTGAAGACGATGACGTCACCCGCAGGTCGCTAGATGCAGCCGTTTAGGAGGTAACGGCGTTTTTCTGTTTTTTACACTTTTGGCTTCTTCTCTCCCAAATGTGCGTCTTTTCGCGTGAGTTTTGGGTCTCATCCTACGAAAGCGTTCCCGCTGAAGACGATGACGTCACCGGCAGGTCGCTAGCTGCAGCCGTTAAGGATCTAAAGGCGTTTTTCTGTTTTTTTCACATTTTGCTTGTTTTCTTCCATATGTGCCTGTTTTTGCGTGAATTATGGGTCGCATCATATAAAAGAGTTTTCGCTAAAGACGATGCCGTCACCCGCAGGTCGCTAGTTGCACGTGTTTAGGAGCTATAGGAGTTTTTCTGTTTTTTTCACTTTTTGCTTTTTTTCTCCCAAATGTGCGTCTTTTCGCGTGAGCTATGGGTCTCATCCAATGGAAGCGTTCCCGCTGAAGACGAAGCCGTCACCCGCAAGTGGCTAGCTGCAGCCATTTAAAAGCTAAAAGCGTTTTTCGTTTTTTTTTTCACTTTTTGCTCGTTTTCTCCCAAATTTGCGTCTTCTCGCGTCAGTTATAAGTCTTATCCTATGGAAGCGTTAACCCTGAAGACGATGACGTCACCCGCAGGTCGCTAGCTGCAGCCATTAAAAAGCTAAATGCGTTTTTCAGTTTTTTTCACATTTTGCTTCGTTTCTCCCAAATGTGCGTGTTTTCGCGTGAACTATTGGTTTCATCCTACAAAAGCGTTTCCGCTGAAGACGATGACGTTACCCGCAGGTCACTAGCGGCCGCCGTTTAGGAGCTAAAGGCGTTTTTCTGTTTTTTTTTCTTTTTGCTTGTTTTCTCCCAAATGTGCGTCTTTTCGCGTCAGTTTTGGGTCTCACCGTATGGAAGCGTTCCTGCTGAAGACGATGACGTCACCCGCAGGTCGCTAGCTGCAGCCGTTTAGGAACTAAAGGCGGTTTACTGTTTTTTTTTTCACTTTTTTTTTGTTTTTTCCCAAATGTGCGTCTTTTCGCGACAGTTATGGGTCTCATCCTATAGAAGCGTTCCTGCTGTAGACGATGCCGTCACCCACAAGTCGCTAGCTGCAGCCGTTTAAGAGCTTAAGACGTTTTTCTGTTTTTTTTTCACTTTTTGCTAGTTTTCTCCCACATTTGCGTCTTTTCGCGTCAGTTATAGGTCTAATCCTATGTAAGCGTTCCCGCTGAAGACGATAACGTCACCCGCTGGTCGCTAGTTGCAGTTGTTTAGGGGCTGAAGGAGTTTTTCTGTTTTTTTCACTTTTTGCTTTTTTTCGCCCAAATGTGCGTGTTTTTGTTAGAGTTATGGGTCTCATCATATAAAGGAAGTTTCGCTGAAAACGATGCCGTCACCCTCAGGTCGCTAGCTGCAGCCGTTAAGGAGCTTAATGCGTTTTTCTGTTTTTTTTCACATTTTGCTTGTTTTCTCCCAAATGTGCGACTTTTGGTTTAAGTTATGGGTCTTGTCCTATGGAAGAGTTTTCGGTGAAGACGATGCCGGCACTCGAAAATCGCTAGCTGCCGCCGTTTAGGAGCTAAAGGCGTTTTTCTGTTTTTTTCACTTTTTGTTTCTTTTCTCCCAAATGTGCGTCTTTTCGCGTGAGTTATGGGTCTCATCCTACAAAA
The DNA here is from genome assembly GCA_037074705.1 of Zhengitettix transpicula. Lineage (NCBI taxonomy): Eukaryota > Metazoa > Arthropoda > Insecta > Orthoptera > Tetrigidae > Zhengitettix > Zhengitettix transpicula. The sequence continues at coordinate 649,604 of JAYJMR010000011.1, read as the reverse complement.
GCGTTCCCGCTGAAGACGATGACGTCACCCGCAGGTCGCTAGCTGCAGCCGTTTAGGAGCTACAGCCGTTTCTCTGTTTTTTTTACTTTTTGTTTGTTTTCTCCCAAATGTGTGTGTTTTCGCGTGAGTTATGGGTCTCATCCTATGGAAGAGTTTTCGCTGAAGACAATAACGGCAGCCGCAGGTCGCTAGCTGCAGCCGTTTAGGAGCTAAAGGCGTATTTCTGTTTTTTTCACTTTTTCTTCTTTTCTCCCAAATGTGCGTCTTGTCGCGTGAGTTATGGGTCTCATCCAATAAAAGCGTTCCCGCTGAAGACGATGACGTTACCCGCATGTCGCTAGCTGCAGCCGTTAGGAGCTACAGGCGTTTTTTTTTTTTCACTTTTTGCTTGTTTTCTCCTAAATGTGCGTGTTTTCGCGTGGGTTATGGGTCTCATCATATAAATGAGTTTCCGCTGAAGATGTTTCCGTCACCCGCAGGTCGCTAGTTGCAGTTGTTTTGGAGCTGAAGGTGTTTTTCTGTTTTTTTTACATTTTCCTTTTTTTCTCGCAAATGTGCGTCTTTTCGCGTGATTTATGGGTCTCATCCTATGTAAACGTTCCCGCTGAAGACGATGACGTCACCCGCAGGTCGCTAGCTGCAGCCGTTAAGGAGCTAAATGCGTTTTTCAGTTTTTTTCACATTTTGCTTGTTTTCACACAAATGTGCGTGTTTTCGCGTGAGTTATGGGTTTAATCATATAAAAGCGTTCCCGCTGAAGACCATGACGTCACCCGGAGGCCGCTAGCTGCAACCGTTTAGGAGCCGAAGGCGTTTTTCTGTTTTTTTAACTTTTTGCTTTTTTTCTTCTAAATGTGCGTCTTTTCGCGTCAGTTATGGGTCTCATATTATGGAAGCGTTCCTGCTGAGGATGATGACGGCCCCCGCAAATCGCTAGCTGGAGCCGTAAGAAGCTAAAGGCGTTTTTCTATTTTTTCGCTTTTAACTTCTTTTCTCCTCAATCGTGCGTCTTTTCGCGTGAGTTGTAAGTCTCATCCAATGGAAGCGTTCCCGCTGAAGACGATGCCGTTACCCGCAGGTCGCTAGCTGCAGCCGTTTAGGAGCTAAAGGCGTTTTTTATGTTTTTTTCACTATTTGCTTGTTTTTTCCCAAATGTGCGTCTTTTCGCAACAGTTATGGGTCTCATCCTATAGAAGCGTTCCTGCTGAAGACGATGCCGTCACCCACAAGTCGCTAGCTGCAGCCGTTTAAGAGCTTAAGACGTTTTTTCTGTTTTTTTTTTCACTTTTTGCTTGTTTTCTCCCACATTTGCGTCTCTTCGCGTCATTTATAGGTCTAATCCTATGGAAGCGTTCTCGCTGAAGACGATGACGTCACCTGCAGGTCGCTAGCTGCAGCCGTTAAGGATCTAAAGACATTTTTCTGTTTTTTTCACATTTTGCTTGTTTTCTCCCAAATGTGCGTGTTTTCGCGTGAGCTATGGGTATCATCATATAAAAGAGTTTTCGCTGAAGACGATGACGTCACCCGCAGGTCGCTAGCTGCAGCCGTTTAGGAGCTACAGGCGTTTCTCTGTTTTTTTTCACTTTTTGCTTGTTTTCTCCCAAATGTGCTTCTTTTGGCGTGAGTTATGGGTCTCATCCTATAGAAGCGTTCCTGCTGTAGACGAACCTGTCACCTACAAGTCGCTAGCTGCAGCCGTTTAAGAGCTTAAGACGTTTTTCTGTTTTTTTTTTCACTTTTTGCTAGTTTTTTCCCACATTTGCGTCTTTTCGCGTCAGTTATAGGTCTATTCCTATGAAAGCGTTCCTGCTGAAGACGATAACTTCACCCGCAGGTCGCTAGTTGCAGTTGTTTAGGGGCTGAAAGAGTTTTTCTGTTTTTTTCACTTTTTGCTTTTTTTCGCCCAAATGTGCGTGTTTTTGTTAGATTTATGGGTCTCATCATATAAAAGAAGTTTCGCTGAAGACGATGCCGTCACCCGCAGGTCGCTAGCTACAGCCGTTAAGGAGCTAAATGCGTTTTTCTGTTTTTTTTTCACATTTTGCTTGTTTTCTCCCAAATGTGCGACTTTTGGTGTTAGTTATGGGTCTTGTACTATGGAAGAGTTTTCGCTGAAGACGATGACGGCACCTGAAAATCGCTAGCTGCAGCCGTTTAGGAGCTAAAGGCGTTTTTCTGTTTTTTACACTTTTTGCTTGTTTTCTCCCAAATGTGCGTCTTTTCGCGTGAGTTATGGGTCTAATCCTACAAAAGCGTTCCCGCTGAAGACGATGACGTCACCCGCAGGTCGCTAGCTGCAGCCGTTTAGGAGCTACAGGCGTTTCTCTGTTTTTTTTACTTTTTGTTTGTTTTCTCCCAAATGTGTGTGTTTTCGCGTGAGTTATGGGTCTCATCATATAAAAGAGTTTTCGCTGAAGACGATGCCGTCACCCGCAGGTCGCTAGTTGCAGTTGTTTAGGGACTGAAGGAGTTTTTCTGTTTTTTTCACTTTTTGCTTTTTTTCGCCCAAATGTGAGTCTTTTCGCGTTAGTTATGGGTCTCATTCTATGGAAGCGTTCCCGCTGAAGACGATGCCGTCACCCGCAAGTCGCTAGCTGCAGCCGTTTAAGAGCTAAAGGCCTTTTCTGTTTTTTTTCACTTTTTGCTTGTTTTCTACCAAATTTAAGTCTTCTCGCGTCAGTTATGGGTCTTATTCTATGGAAGCGTTAACCCTGAAGACGATGCCGTCACCCGCAGATCGCTAGCTGCAGCCGTTTAGGAGCGAAAGGCGTTTTTCGTTTTTTTTCACTTTTTGTTTTTTTTCCCAAATGTGCGTCTTTTCGCGTGAGTTTAAAGTCTCATCCAATGGAAGCGTTCCCGCTGAAGACGATGCCGTCACCCGCAGGTCGCTAGCTGCAGCCGTTTTGGATCTAAAGGAGTTTTCTGTTTTTTTCACTTTTTGCTTTTTTTCGCCCAAATGTGAGTCTTTCGCGTTAGTTATGGGTCACATCCTATGGAAGCGTTCCCGCTGAAGACGATGCCGTCACCCGCAAGTCGCTAACTGCAGCCGTTTAAGAGCTAAAGGCCTTTTTCTGTTTTTTTTTCACTTTTTGCTTGTTTTCTCCCAAATTTACGTCTTTTCGCGTCAGTTATGGGTCTTATCCTATGGAAGCGTTAACCCTGAAAACGATGCCGTCACCTGCAAGTCGCTATCTGGAGCCGTTTAGAAGCTAAAGGCGTTTTTCTGTTTTTTTAACATTTTGCTTGTTTTCTCCCAAATGTGCGTGTTTTCGCGTGAGTTATGGGTCTCATCATATAAAAGCGTTCCCACGGAAGACGATCACGTCACCCGCAGGTCGCTAGCTGCAGCCGTTTAGGAGCTAAAGGCGTATTTCTGTTTTTTTCACTTTTTCTTCTTTTCTCCCAAATGTGCGTCTTGTCGCGTGAGTTATGGGTCTCATCCTACAAAAGCGTTCCCGCTGAAGACGATGACGTCACTCGCTGGTAACTAGCTGCAGCCGTTTATGAGCTACAGACATTTCTCTGTTTTTTTTACTTCCCAAATGTGCGTCTTTTAGCGTGAGTTATGGGTCTCATCCTATGGAAGAGTTCTCGCTGAAGTTGATGACGTCACCCGCAAGTCGCTAGCTGCAGTTGTTTACTAGCTAAAGGCGTTTTTCTGTATTTTTTACTTTTTGCTTCTTTTTTCCCAAATGTGCGTCTTTGCCACGTGAGTTATGGGTCTCATCCAATAACAGCGTTCCCGCTGAAGACGATGACGTTACCCGCAGGTCGCTAGCTGCAGCCGTTAACGATCTAAAGGCGTTTTTCTGTTTTTTTCACATTTTGCTTGTTTTCTTCGAAATGTGCGTGTTTTCGCGTGAGTTATGGGTCGCATCATATAAAAAAGAGTTTTCGCTAAAGACGATGCCGTCACCCGCAGGTCGCTAGTTCCACGTGTTTAGGAGCTATAGGAGTTTTTCTGTTTTTTTCACTTTTTGCTTTTTTTCTCCCAAATGAGCGTCTTTTTGCGTGAGCTATGGGTCTCATCCAATAGAAGCGTTCCCGCTGAAGACGAAGCCGTCACCCGCAAGTGGCTAGCTGCAGCCATTTAAGAGCTAAAGGCGTTTTTCTGTTTTTTTTCACTTTTTGCTTGTTTTCTCCCAAATTTGCGTCTTCTCGCGTCAGTTATAAGTCTTATCCTATGGAAGCGTTAACCCTGAAGACGATGCCGTCACCCGCAGGTCGCTTGCTGTAGCCGTTTAGGAGCTAAAGGCGTTTTTCGTTTTTTTTTTCACATTTTGCTTGTTTTCTCCCAAATGTGCGACTTTTGGTGTTAGTTATGGGTCTTGTCCTATGGAAGAGTTTTCGCTGAAGACGATGCCGGCACCTGAAAATCGCTATCTGGAGCCGTTTAGAAGCTAAAGGCGTTTTTCTGTTTTTTTAACATTTTGCTTGTTTTCTCCCAAATGTGCGTGTTTTCGCGTGAGTTATGGGTCTCATCATATAAAAGCGTTCCCACTGAAGACGATCACGTCACCCGCAGGTCGCTAGCTGCAGCCGTTTAGGAGCTAAAGGCGTAATTCTGTTTTTTTCACTTTTTCTTCTTTTCTCCCAAATGTGCGTCTTGTCGCGTGAGTTATGGGTCTCATCCTACAAAAGCGTTCCCGCTGAAGACGATGACGTCACCCGCAGGTAACTAGCTGCAGCCGTTTATGAGCTACAGACGTTTCTCTGTTTTTTTTACTTTTTGCTTGTTTTCTCCCAAATGTGCGTCTTTTGGCGTGAGTTATGGGTCTCATCCTATGGAAGAATTCTCGCTGAAGACGATGACGTCACCCGCAGGTCGCTAGCTGCAGCCGTTAAGGAGCTAAATGCGTTTTTCAGTTTTTTTAACTTTTTGCTTCTTTTCTCCCAAATGTGCGTCTATTCGCGTGAGATTGGTTTCATCCTACAAAAGCGTTCCCGCTGAAGACGATGACGTTACCCGCAGGTCACTAGCGGACGCCGTTTAGGAACTAAAGGCGTTTTTTAGTTCTTTTCACTTTTTGCTTCTTTTCTTCCAAATGTGCGTCTTTTCGAGTGATTTATGGGTCTCATCCTCTGGAAGCGTTCTCGCTGAAGACGATGACGTCACCCGCAGGTCGCTAGCTGCAGCTGTTTGGGAGCTACAGGCGTTTTTCTGTTTTTTCACTTTTTGCTTCTTTTCTTCTAAATGTGCGTCTTTTCGCGTCAGTTATGGGTCTCATATTATGGAAGCGTTCCTGCTGAGGATGATGACGGCCCCCGCAAATCGCTAGCTGGAGCCGTTAAGAAGCTAAAGGCGTTTTTCTATTTTTTCAATTTTAACTTCTTTTCTCCTCAATCGTGCGTCTTTTCGCGTGAGTTATAAGTCTCATCCAATGGAAGCGTTCCCGCTGAAGACGATGCCGTCACCCGCAGTTCGCTAGCTGCAGCCGTTTAGGAGCTAAAGTCGTTTTTTTGGTTTTTTTCACTTTTTGCTTGTTTTTTCCCAAATGTGCGTCTTTTCGCAACAGTTATGGGTCTCATCCTATAGAAGCGTTCCTGCTGAAGAATATGCCGTCACCCACAAGTCGCTAGCTGCAGCCGTTTAAGAGCTTAAGACGTTTTTTCTGTTTTTTTTCACTTTTTGCTTGTTTTCTCCCACATTTGCGTCTTTTCGCGTCATTTATAGGTCTAATCCTATGGAAGCGTTCTCGTTGAAGACGATGACGTCACCTGCAGGTCGGTAGCTGCTGCCGTTAATGATCTGAAGACATTTTTATGTTTCTTTCACATTTTGCTTGTTTTCTCCCAAATGTGCGTGTTTTCGCGTGAGCTATGGGTATCATCATATAAAAGAGTTTTCGCTGAAGACGATGACGTCACCCGCAGGTCGCTAGCTGCAGCCGTTTAGGAGCTACAGGCGTTTCTCTGTTTTTTTCACTTTTTGCTTGTTTTCTTCCAAATGTGCTTCTTTTGGCGTGAGTTATGGGTCTCATCCTATGGAAGAGTTCCCGCTGAAGACGATGACGGCAACCGCAAATCGCTAACTGGAGCCGTTTAGAAGCTAAAGGCGTTTTTCTGTTATTTTAACATTTTGCTTGTTTTCTCCTAAATGTGCGTGTTTTCGCGTGAGTTATGTGTCTCATCATATAAAAGCGTTCCCACTGAAGACGATGACGTCACCCGCAGGTCGCTAGCTGCAGCCGTTTAGGAGGTAAAGGCGTTTTTCTGTTTTTTACACTTTTTTTTCTTTTCTCGAAAATGTGCGTCTTTTCGCGTGAGTTATGGATCTCATCCTACAAAAGCGTTCCCGCTTAAGACGATGACGTCACCGGCAGGTCGCTAGCTGCAGCCGTTAACGATCTAAAAGCGTTTTTCTGTTTTTTTCACATTTTGCTTGTTTTCTTCCAAATGTGCGTGTTTTCGCGTGAGTTATGGGTCGCATCATATAAAAGAGTTTTCGCTGAAGACGATGCCGTCACCCGCAGGTCGCTAGTTGCACTTGTTTAGGACCTATAGGAGTTTTCCTGTTTTTTTCACTTTTTGCTTATTTTCTCCCAAATGTGCGTCTTTTCGCGTGAGTTATGGGTCTCATCCTATGGAAGCGTTCCCGCTGTAGACGTTGCCGTCACCCCCAAGTGGCTAGCTGCAGCCATTTAAGAGCTAAAGGCGTGTTTCTGTTTTTTTTTCACTTTTTGCTTGTTTTCTCCCAAATTTGCGTCTTCTCGCGTCAGTTATGGGTCTTATCCTATGGAAGCGTTAACCCTGAAGACGATGACGTCACCCGCAGGTCGCTAGCTGCAGCCATTAAGGAGCTAAATGCGTTTTTAAGTTTTTTTCACATTTTGCTTGGTTTCTCCCAAATGTGCGTGTTTTCGCGTGAGTTATGGGTTTCATCATATAAAAGCGTTCCCGCTAAAGAACATGACGTCACCCGCAGGTCGCTAGCTGCAGCCGTTGAGAAGCTAAAGGCGTTTTTCTGTTTTTTTCACTTTTTGCTTCTTCTCACCCAAATGTGCGTCTTTGCCACGTGAGTTATGGGTCTCATCCAATAAAAGCGTTCCCGCTGAAGACGATGACGTTACCCGCAGGTCGCTAGCTGCAGCCGTTAGGAGCTACAGGCGTTTTTGTTTTTTTTCACTTTTTGCTTGTTTTCTCCTAAATGTGCGTGTTTTCGCGTGAGTTATGGGTCTCATCATATAAATGAGTTTCCGCTGAAGATGTTGTCGTCACCCGCAGGTCGCTAGTTGCAGTTGTTTTGGAGCTGAAGGAGTTTTTCTGTTTTTTTTACTGTTTGCTTTTATTCTCGCAAATGTGCGTCTTTTCGCGTGATTTAAAAAATGTGTGTCTTGTCGCGTGTGTTATAGGTCTCATCCTATGGAAGCGTTCCCGCTGAAGACGATGACGTCACCCGCAGGTCGCTAGCTGCAGCCGTTTATGAGCTAATGGCGTTTTTCTGTTTTTTTTACTCTTTGCTTGTTTTCTCCCAGATGTGCGTCTTTTCGCGTCAGTTTTGGGTCTCATCCTATGGAAGCGTTCCCGCTGAAGACGATGAGGTCACCTGCAGGTCACTAGCTGCAGCCGTTAAGGATCTAAAGGCGTTTTTCTGTTTTTTTCACATTTTGCTTGTTTTCTCCCAAATGTGCGTGTTTTCGCGTAAGTTATGGGTCTCATTCTATGGAAGCGTTCCCACTTAAAACGATGCTGTCACCCGCAAGTCGCTAGCTGCAGCCGTTAAGAAGGTAAGGCGTTTTTCTGTTTTTTTCAATTTTTGCTTCTTTTCTTCTCACATGTGCGTCTTTTCGCATGAGTTATAAGTCTCATCCAATGGAAGCGATCCAGCTGAAGACAATGCCGTCACCCGCAGGTCGCTAGCTGCAGCCGTTAAGGAGTACAGGCGTTTTCCTGTTTTTTTCACTTTTTGCTTGTTTTCTCCATAATGTGTGTCTTGTCGCGTGTGTTATAGGTCTCATCCTATGGAAGCGTTCCCGCTGAAGACGATGACGTCACCCGCAGGTCGCTAGCTGCAGCCGTTTATGAGCTAATGGCGTTTTTCTGTTTTTTTTACTTTTTGCTTGTTTTCTCCCAGATGTGCGTCTTTTCGCGTCAGTTTTGGGTCTCATCCTATGGAAGCGTTCCCGCTGAAGACGATGAGGTCACCTGCAGGTCACTAGCTGCAGCCGTTAAGGATCTAAAGGCGTTTTTCTGTTTTTTTCACATTTTGCTTTTTTTCTCCCAAATGTGCGTGTTTTCGCGTAAGTTATGGGTCTCATTCTATGGAAGCGTTCCCACTTAAAACGATGCTGTCACCCGCAAGTCGCTAGCTGCAGCCGTTTAAGACCTAAAGGCGTTTGTCTGTTTTTTTTTTTACTTTTTGCTTGTTTTCTCCCAAATTTGCGTCTTTTCGCGTCAGTTATGGGTCTCATTCTATGGAAGCGTTCCCGCTAAAAACGATGACGTCACCCGCAGGTCGCTAGCTGCAGCCGTTAAGGAGCTAAATGCGTTTTTCAGTTTTTTTCACATTTTGCTTGTTTTCTCCCAAATGTGCGTGTTTTCGCTTGAGTTATGGGTTTAATCATATAAAAGCGTTCCCGCAAAAGACCATTACGTCACCCGGAGGTCGCTAGCTGCAATCGTTTAGGAGCTAAAGGCGTTTTACTGTTTTTTTAACTATTTGCTTCTTTTCTCCCAAATGTGCGTCTATTCGCGTGAGTTTTTGGTTTCATCCTACCAAAGCGTTCCCGCTGAAGACGATGACGTTACCCGCAGGTCACTAGCGGCCGCGTTTAGGAGATAAAGGCTTTTTCAGTTCTTTTCACTTTTTGCTTCTTTTCTTCCAAATGTGCGTCTTTTCGCGTGATTTATGGGTCTGATCCTCTGGAAGCGTTCCCGCTGAAGACGATGACGTCACTTGCAGGTCGCTAGCTGCAGCTGTTTGGGAGCTACAGGCGTTTTTCTGTTTTTTCACTTTTTGCTTTTTTTTCTTCTAAATGTGCGTCTTTTCGCGTCAGTTATGGGTCTGATATTATGGAAGCGTTCCTGCTGAGGATGATGACGGCCCCCGCAAATCGCTAGCTGGAGCCGTTAAGAAGCTAAAGGCGTTTTTCTGTTTTTTTCACTATTTGCTTCTTTTCTCCTCAATCGTGCGTCTTTTCGCGTGAGTTATCAGTCTCATCCAATGGAAGCGTTCCCGCTGAAGACGATGCCGTCACCCGCAGGTCGCTAGCTGCAGCCGTTTAGGAGCTAAAGGCGTTTTTATTTGTTTTTATCACTTTTTGCTCCTTTCTCCCAAATGTGCGTCTTTTCGCGTAAGTTATGGGTCTCATCCTACAAAAGAGTTTCCGCTGAAGACGATGCCGTCACCCGCGGGTCGCTAGCTGCAGCCGTTTATGAGCTAAAGGCGTGTTTCTGTTTTTTTTACTTTTTGCTTGTTTTCTCCCAGATGTGCGTATTTTCGCGTTAGTTTTGGGTCTCATCCTATGGAAGCGTTCCCGCTGATGACGATGAGGTCACCTGCAGGTCACTAGCTGCAGCCGTTAAGGAACTAAAGGCGTTTTTCTGTTTTTTTCACATTTTGCTTGTTTTCTCCCAAATGTGCGTGTTTTCGCGTAAGTTATGGGTCTCATTCTATGGAAGCGTTCCCACTGAAAACGATGCCGTCACCCGCAAGTCGCTAGCTGCAGCCGTTTAAGAGCTAAAGGCGTTTGTCTGTTTTTTTAACTTTTTGCTTCTTTTGTCCCAAATGTGCGTCTATTCGCGTGAGTTTTTGGTTTCATCCTACAAAAGCGTTCCGCTGAAGACGATGACGTTACCCGCAGGTCACTAGCGGTCGCCGTTTAGGAGCTAAAGGCGTTTTTCAGTTTTTTTCACTTTTTGCTTCTTTTCTTCCAAATGTGCGTCTTTTCGCGTGATTTGTGGGTCTGATCCTCTGGAAGCGTTCCCGCTGAAGACGATGACGTCACCCGCAGGTCGCTAGCTGCAGCTGTTAGGGAGCTACAGGCGTTTTTCTGTTTTTTCACTTTTTGCTTTTTTTCTTATAATGTGCGTCTTTTCGCGTCAGTTATGGGTCTCATATTATGGAAGCGTTCCTGCTGAGGATGATGACGGCCCCCGCAAATCGCTAGCTGGAGCCATTAAGAAGCTAAAGGCGTTTTTCTGTTTTTTTCACTTTTTGCTTCTTTTCTCCTCAATCGTGCATCTTTCGCGTGAGTTTTTAGTCTCATCAAATGGAAGCGTCCCGCTGAAGACGATGCCGTCACCAGCAGGTCTCTAGCTGCCGCCGTTAAGAAGCTAAAGGCGTTTTTCAGTTCTTATCACTTTTTGCTTCTTTTCTTCAAAATGTGCGTCTTTTCGCGTAAGTTATGGGTCTCATCCTACAAAAGAGTTTCCGCTGAAGACGATGCCGTCACCCGCAGGTCGCTAGCTGCAGCCGTTTATGAGCTAAAGGCGTTTTTCTGTTATTTTTACTTTTTGCTTGTTTTCTCCCAAATGTGCGTCTTTTCGCGTCAGTTTTGGGTCTCATCCTATGGAAGCGTTCCCGCTGAAGACGATGAAGTCACCTGTAGGTCACTAGCTGCAGCCGTTAAGGATCTAAAGGCGTTTTTCTGTTTTTTTCACATTTTGCTTGTTTTTTCCCAAATATGCGTGTTTTCGCGTAAGTTATTGGTCTCATCATATAAAAGAGTTTTCGCTGAAGACGATGCCGTCACCCGCAGGTCGCTTATTGCAGTTGTTTAGGAGCTAAAGGAGTTTTTCTGTTTTTTTAACTATTTGCTTTTTTTCTCCCAAATTTGCGTCTTCTCGCGTCAGTTATGGGTCTCATCCTATGGAAGCGTTCCCGCTGAAGACGATGACGTCACCCCCAGGTCGCTAGCTGCAGCTGTTTTGAAGCTAAAGGCGTTTTTCTGTTTTTTTCACTTTTTGCTTCTTTTCTCCCAAATGTGCGTCTTTTCGCGTGAGTTCAGGGTCTCATCCTACAAAAGCGTTCCCGCTAAGGTCGATGCCGTCACCCGCAGGTCGCTAGCTGAAGCCGTTTAGGAGCTACAGGGGTTTCTCTGTTTTTTTCACTTTTTGCTTGTTTTTTCCCAAATGTGCGTCTTTTGGCGTGAGTTATGGGTCTCATCCTATGGAAGAGTGTCCGCTGAAGTCGATGACGTCACCCGCAAGTCGCTAGATGCAGTTGTTTACGAGCTAAAGGCGTTTTTCTCTATTTTTCACTATTTGCTTTTTGTTCCCAAATGTGCGTCTTTGCCGCGTGAGTTATGAATCTCATCCAATAAAAGCGTTTCTGCTGAAGACGATGACGTCACTCGCAGGTCTCAAGATGCAGCTGTTTAGAAGCTAAAGGCGTTTTTCTGATTTTTTCGCTTTTTGCTTCTTTTCTCCCAAATGTGCTTTTTTTCGCGTGAGTTATTGGTTTCATCCTATAAAAGCGTTCCCGCTGAAGACGATGACGTTACCCGCAGGTCGCTAGCGGCCGCTGTTTAGGAGCTAAAGTCGTTTTTTAGTTCTTTTCACTTTTTGCTTCTTTTCTTCCAAATGTAAGTCTTCTCGCGATAATTATGGGTCTCATCCTCTGGAAGCGTTCCCGCTGAAGACGATGACGTCACCTGCAGATCGCTAGCTGCAGCCGTTTAAGAGGTACAGGCGTTTTTCTGTTTTTTCACTTTTTGCTTTTTTTCTTCTAAATGTGCGTCTTTTCGCGTCAGTTATGGGTCTCATATTATGAAAGCGTTCTTTCTGAGGATGATGACGGCCACCGCAAACCGCTAGCTGGAGCCGCTACAAAGCTAAAGGCGTTTTTTCTGTTTTTTTCACTTTTTGCTTCTTTTCACCCAAATGTGCGTATTTTCGCGTGAGTTATTGGTTTCATCCTACAAAAGCGTTCCCGCTTAAGACGTTGACGTTACCCGCAGGTCGCTAGCAGCAGCCGTTTAGGAGCTACAGGCGTTTTTCTGTTATTTTCACTTTTTGCTTGTTTTCTACATAATGTGCGTCTTTTCGCGTGAGTTATGGTTCTCATCCTATGGACGCGTTCCCGCTTTAGACGATGACGTCACCCGCAGGTCGCTAGCTGCAACCGTTTAGGAGCGTAAGGCGTTTTTCTGTTTTTTTTTTACTTTTTGCTTGTTTTCTCCCAAATGTGCGTCTTCTCGCGTCAGCTATGGGTCTCATCCTATGGAAGCGTTCCCGCTGAAGACGATGACGTCGCCCGCAGGTCGCTAGCTGCAGCCGTTGAGGAGATAAATGCGTTTTTCTGTTTTTTTCACATTTTGCTTGTTTTCTCCCAATGTGCGTGTTTTTGCGTGAGTTATGTGTCTCATCATATTAAACCGTTCCCGCTGAAGACCATGCCATCACCCGCAGGTCGCTAGCTGCAGCCGTTTAGGAGCTACAGGCGTTTTTATATTTTTTTTCAGTTTTTGCTTCTTTTCTCCCAAATGTGCGTCTTTTCGCGTTAGTTATGGGTCTCATCCTATGAAAGCGTTCCCGCTAAAGACGATGACATTACACGCAGGTCGCTAGCTGATGCCGTTTAGGAGCAACAGGCGTTTTTCTGATTTTTTCACTTTTTACTTGTTTTCTCCCAAATGTGCTTCTTTTGGTGTGAGTTATGGGTCTCATCCTATGGAAGAGTTTTCGCTGAAGACGATGACGGCACCCGCAAATCGCTAACTGGATCCGTTTAGAATCTAAAGGCGTTTTCTGTTTTTTTAACATTTTGCTTGTTTTCTCCCAAATGTGCGTCTTTTCGCGTGAGTTCAGGGTCTCATCCTACAAAAGCGTTCCCGCTGAAGTCGATGCCGTCACCCGCAGGTCGCTAGCTGCAGTCGTTTAGGAGCTACAGGCGTTTTTATGTTTTTTCACTTTTTGCTTCTTTTCTTTCAAATGTGCGTCTTTTCGCATGAGGTTTTGGTGTCATCCTACAAAAGCGTTCCGCTGTAGACGATGCCATTACCCGCAGGTAGCTAGCTGAAGCCGTTTAGGAGCAACAGGCGTTTCTCTGTTTTTTTCACTTTTTGCTTGTTTTCTCCCAAATGTGCGTCTTTTGGCGTGAGTTATGGGTCTCATCCTATGGAATAGTTTCCGGTAAAGTCGATGACGTCGTCCGCAAGTCGCTAGATGCAGTCTTTTACGAGCTAAAGGCGTTTTTCTATATTTTTCACTTTTTGCTTTTTTTCCCAAATGTGCGTCTTTTCGCGTGAGTTATTGGTTTCATCCTACAAAAGCGTTCGCGCTGAAGACGATGACGTTACCCGCAGGTCGCTAGCGGCCGCTGTTTAGGAGCTAAAGGCGTTTTTTAGTTCTTTTCACTTTTTGCTTCTTTTCTTCCAAATGTGCGTCTTTTCGCGTGAATTATGGGTCTCATCCTCTGGAAGCGTTCCCGCTGAAGACGATGACGTCACCTGCAGATCGCTAGCTGCAGCCGTTTAAGAGGTACAGGCGTTTTTCTGTTTTTTCACTTTTTGCTTTTTTCTTCTAAATGTGCGTCTTTTCGCGTCAGTTATGGGTCTCATATTATGGAAGCGTTCCTGCTGAGGATGATGACGGCCCACGCAAACCGCTAGCTGGAGCCGCTAAGAAGCTAAAGGCGTTTTTCTGTTTTTTTCATTTTTTGCTTATTTTCTCCCAAGTGTGCGTCTTTTCGCGTGCGTTATTGGTTTCATCCTACAAAAGCGTTCCCGCTCAAGATGATGACGTTACCCGCAGGTCGCTAGCAACAGCCGTTTAGGTGCTACAGGCGTTTTTCTGTTTTTTTTAACTTTTTGCTTGTTTTCTACATAATGTGCGTCTTTTCGCGTGAGTTATGGGTCTCATCCTATGGACGCGTTCCCGCTGAAGAAGATGTCGTCACCCGAAAGTCGCTAGCTGCAGCCGTTTAGGAGCGAAAGGCGTTTTTCTGTTTTATTTACTTTTTGCTTGTTTTCTCCCAAATGTGCGTCTTTTCGCGTCAGTTATGGGTCTCAACCTACGGAAGAGTTCCCGCTGAAGACGATGACGTCACCGGCTGGTCGCTAGCTGCAGCCGTTAAGGATCTAAAAACGTTTTTCAGTTTTTTTCACTTTTTTCTTGTTTTCTGCCAAATAAGCGTCTTTTCGCGTCTGTTATGGTCTCATCTTATAGAAGCGTTCCCGCTGAAGACGATGACGTCACCCGCAGGTCGCTAGCTGCAACCGTTTAGGAGCTG
>JAYJMR010000011.1:572217-635228 GCA_037074705.1 Zhengitettix transpicula | reverse complement strand
GGCTGCAGCTAGTGACCTACAGGTGACTTCATCGTCTTCAGCGGGAACGCTTCCATAGGATGAGACCCAAAACTGACGCGAAAAGACGCACATTTGGGAGAAAACAAGCAAAAAGTAAAAATAACAGAAAAACGCCTTTAGCTCCTAAACGGCTGCAGCTAGCGACCTGCGGGTGACGTCATCGTCTTCGGCGGGAACGCTTCCATAGGATAAGACCCATAACACACGCGTAAAGACACACATTATGGAGAAAAAAGCAAAAAGTGAAAAAAAACAGAAATACGCCTATAGCTCCTAAACGGCTGCAGCTAGCGACCTCGGGTGATGGCATTGTGTTCAGCTGGAACGCTTCCATTGGATGAGACTTATAACTCATGCGAAAAGACGCACATTTGAGGAGAAAAGAAGCAAAATGTGAAAAAAACAGAAAGACGCCTTTAGATCCTTAACGGCTGCAGCTAGTGACCTACAGGTGACTTCATCGTCTTTAGCGGGAACGCTTCCATAGGCTGAGACTCAAAACTGACGCGAAAAGACGCACATTTTCAAGAAAAGAAGCAAAAAGTGATAAGAACTGAAAAACGCCTTTAGCTTCTTAACGGCGGCAGCTAGAGACCTGCTGGTGACGGCATCGTCTTCAGCGTAAACGCTTCCATAGGATGACACCCATAACTCACGCGAAAAGACGCACATTTGGAGAAAACAAGCAAAAAGTGAAAAATACAGAAAAACGCCTTTAGCTCGTAAACAACCGCAGTTAGCGACCTGCGGGTGACGTTATCGTCTTCAGCGGGAACGCTTCCATAGGATTAGACCTATAACTGACGCAAAAAGACGCAAATGTGGGAGAAAACAAGCAAAAAGTGAAAAAAAACAGAAAAACGTCTTAAGCTCTTAAACGGCTGCAGTTAGCGACTTGTGGGTGACGGCATCGTCTACAACAGGAACGCTTCTATAGGATGAGACCCATAACTGTCGCGAAAAGAAGCACATTTGGAAAAAAACAAGCAAAAAGTGAAAAAAACAACAGAAAAACGCCTTTAGTTCCTAAACGGCTGCAGCTAGCGACCTGCGGGTGACGGCATCGTCTTCAGCGGAAACTCTTTTATAGGATGAGACCCATAATTCACGCGAAAAGACGCACATTTGGGAGAAAATGAGCAAAAAGTGATAAAAACAAAAAAACGCCTTTAGCTCAGAAATGGCTGCAGCTAGCGACCTGCGGGTGACGCCATCGTCTTCAGCGGGAACGCTTCCATTGGATGAGACTGATAACTCACGCGAAAAGATGCTCGATTGAGGAGAAAAGAAGCAAAAAGTGAAAAAATCAGAAAAACGCCTTTAGCTTCTTAACGGCTCCAGCTAGCGATTTGCGGGGGCCGTCATTATCCTCAGCAGGAACGCTTCCATAATATGAGACCCATAACTGACTCGAAAAGACGCACATTATAAGAAAAAAAGCAAAAAGTGAAAAAACAGAAAAACGCCTGTAGCTCCCTAACAGCTGCAGCTAGCGACCTGCGGGTGACGTCATCGTCTTCAGCGGGAACGCTTCCAGAGGATCAGACCCACAAATCACTCGAAAAGACGCACATTTGGAAGAAAAGAAGCAAAAAGTAAAAAAAACTGAAAAACGCCTTTAGCTCCTAAACGGCGGCCGCTAGTGACCTGCGGGTAACGTCATCGTCTTCAGCGGGAACGCTTTTGTAGGATGAAACCAAAAACTCACGCGAATAGACGCACATTTGGGACAAAAGAAGCAAAAAGTTAAAAAAACAGACAAACGCCTTTAGCTCTTAAACGGGTGCAGCTAGCGACTTGCGGGTGACGGCATCGTTTTCAGTGGGAACGCTTCCATAGAATGAGACCCATAACTTACGCGAAAACACGCACATTTGGGAGAAAACAAGCAAAATGTGAAAAAAACAGAAAAACGCCTTTAGTTCCTTCACGGCTGCAGCTAGTGACCTGCAGGTGACCTCATCGTCTTCAGCGGGAACGCTTCCATAGGATGAGACCCAAAACTAACGCGAAAATACGCACATCTGGGAGAAAACAAGCAAAAAGTAAAAAAAAACAGAAACACGCCTTTAGCTCATAAACGGCTGCTGCTAGCGACCTGCGGGTAACGGCATCGTCTTCAGCGGAAACTCTTTCGTATTTGAGACCCATAACTTACGCGAAAAGACGCACATTTGTGAGAAAAGGAGCAAAAAGTGATAAAAACAAAAAAAACGCCTTTAGCTCCTAAACGGCTGCAGCTAGCGACCTGCGGGTGACGGCATCGTCTTCAGCGGGTACGCTTCCATTGGATGAGACTGATAACTCACGCGAAAAGACGCACGATTGAGGAGAAAAGAAGCAAATAGTGAAAAAAACAGAAAAACGCCTTTAGCTTCTTAACGGCTCCAGCTAGCGATTTGCGGAGGCCGTCATCATCCTCAGCAGGAACGCTTCCATAATATCAGACCCATAACTGACGCGAAAAGACGCACATTTAGAAGAAAAAAAGAAAAAAGTGAAAAAACAGAAAAACGCCTGTAGCTCCCAAACAGCTGCAACTAGCGACCTGCAAGTGACGTCATCGTCTTCAGCGGGAACGCTTCCAGAGGAGCAGACCCATAAATCACGCGAAAAGACGCACATTTGAAAGAAAAGAAGCAAAAAGTGAAAAGAACTGAAAAACGCCTTTAGCTCCTAAACGGCGGCCGCTAGTGACCTGCGGGTAACGTCATCGTCTTCAGCGGGAACGCTTTGGTAGGATGAAACTAAAAACTCACGCGAATAGACGCACATTTGGGAGAAAAGAAGCAAAAAGTTAAAAAAACAGTAAAACGCCTTTAGCTCCTAAACGATTGCAGCTAGCGACCTCCGGGTGACGTAATGGTCTTTTGCGGGAACGCTTTTATATGATTAAACCCATAACTCAAGCGAAAACACGCACATTTGGGAGAAAACAAGCAAAATGTGAAAAAAACTGAAAAACGCATTTAGCTCCTTAACGGCTGCAGCTAGCGACCTGCGGGTGACGTCATCGTTTTTAGCGGGAACGCTTCCATAGAATGAGACCCATAACTGACGCGAAAAGACGCAAATTTGGGAGAAAACAAGCAAAAAGTGAAAAAACAGAAAAACGCTTGTAGCTCCTAAACGGCTGCAGCAAGCGGCCTGCGGGTGACGTCATCGTCTTCAGCAGGTACGCTTACAGAGGATGAGACCCATAACTCACGCGAAAACACGCACATTTGGGAGAAAACAAGCAAAATGTGAAAAAAACTGAAAAACGCATTTAGCTCCTTAACGGCTGCAGCTAGCGACCTGCGGGTGACGTCATCGTTTTTAGCTGGAACGCTTCCATAGAATGAGACCCATAACTGACGCGAAAAGACGCAAATTTGGGAGAAAACAAGCAAAAAGTGATAAAAAAACAGACAAACGCCTTTAGGTCTTAAACGGCTGCAGCTAGCGACTTGCGGGTGACAGCATCGTTTTCAGTGGAAACGCTTCCATAGAATGAGACCCATAACTTACGCCAAAACACGCACATTTGGGAGAAAACAAGCAAAATGTGAAAAAAACAGAAAAAAGCCTTTAGATCCTTAACGGCTGCAGCTAGTGACCTGCAGGTGACGGCATTGTCTTCAGCTGGATCGCTTCCATTGGATGAGACATATAACTCATGCGAAAAAACGCACATGTGAGAAGAAAAGAAGTAAAAGTGAAAAAAACAGAAAAACGCCTTTAGCTTCTTAACGGCTCCAGCTAGCGATTTGCGGGGGCCGTCATCATCCTCAGCAGGAACGCTTCCATAATATGAGACCCATAACTGAAGCGAAAAGACGCACATTTAGAAGAAAAAAAGCAAAAAGTGAAAAAACAGACAAACGCCTGTACCTTTTAAACGGCTGCAGCTAGCGATCTGCAGGTGACGTCATCGTCTTCAGCGGGAGCGCTTCCAGAGGATGAGACCCATAATTATCGCGAGAAGACTTACATTTGGAAGAAAAGAAGCAAAAAGTGAAAAGAACTAAAAAACGCCTTTACCTCCTAAACAGCGGCCGCTAGCGACCTGCGGGTAACGTCATCGTCTTCAGCGGGAACGCTTTTGTAGGATGAAACCAATACCTCACGCGAAAAGACGCACATTTGGGAGAAAAAAAGAAAAAAGCGAAAAAATCAGAAAAACGCCTTTAGCTCCTAAACGGCTGCAGCTTGCGACCTGCGGGTGCAGTAATCGTCTTCAGCGAAAACTCTTCCATAGGATCAGACCCATAACTCACACCAAAAGAAGCACATTTGGGAGAAAACAAGCAAAAAGTGAAAAAAACAGAAAACGCCTGTTGCTCCTAAACGGCTTCAGCTAACGACCTGCGGGTGACGGCATCGTCTTTAGCGGGAACGCTTTTGTAGGATGAGACCCTGAACTCACGCGAAAAGACGCACATTTGGGAGAAAAGAAGCAAAAAGTGAAAAAATCAGAAAAACGCCTTTAGCTTCAAAACGGCTGCAGCTAGCGACCTGGGGGTGACGTCATCGTCTTCAGCGGGAACGCTTCCATAGGATGAGACCCATAACTAACGCGAGAAGACGCAAATTTAGGAGAAAAAAAGCAAATAGTTAAAAAAACAGAAAAACTCCTTTAGCTCCTAAACAACTGCAATTAGCGACCTGCGGGTGACGGCATCGTCTTCAGCGAAAACTCTTTTATATGATGAGACCTATAACTTACGCGAAAACACGCATATTTGGGAAAAAACAAGCAAAATGTGAATAAAACAGAAAAACGCCTTAAGCTCTTAAACGGCTGCAGTTTGTTGACTTGTGGGTGACGGCATCGTCTACAGCAGGAACGCTTCTATAGGATGAGACCCATAACTGTCGCGAAAAAAAGCACATTTGGGAAAAAATTAGCAAAAACTGAAAAAAAAAACAGAAAAACGCCTTCACTTCCTAAACGGCTGCAGCTAGCGACCTGCGGGTGACGGCATCGTCTTCAGCGGAAACTCTTTTGTAGGATGAGACCCATAACTCACGCGAAAAGACACACATTTGGGAGAAAAGAAGCAAAAAGTGAAAAAAACCAAAAAAACGCCTTTAGCTCCTAAACGGCTGCAGCTAGCGACCTGCGGGTGACGGCTTCGTCTTCAGCGGGAACGCTTCCATTGGATGAGACTGATAACTCACGCGAAAAGACGCACGATTGAGGAAAAAAAAGCAAAAAGTGAAAAAAACAGAAAAACGCCTTTAGCTTCTTAACGGCTCCAGCTTGTCGCGAAAAAAAGCACATTTGGGAAAAATTAGCAAAAACTGAAAAAAAAAACAGAAAAACGCCTTCACTTCCTAAACGGCTGCAGCTAGCGACCTGCGGGTGACGGCATCGTCTTCAGCGGAAACTCTTTTGTAGGATGAGACCCATAACTCACGCGAAAAGACACACATTTGGGAGAAAAGAAGCAAAAAGTGAAAAAAACCAAAAAAACGCCTTTAGCTCCTAAACGGCTGCAGCTAGCGACCTGCGGGTGACGGCTTCGTCTTCAGCGGGAACGCTTCCATTGGATGAGACTGATAACTCACGCGAAAAGACGCACGATTGAGGAAAAAAAAGCAAAAAGTGAAAAAAACAGAAAAACGCCTTTAGCTTCTTAACGGCTCCAGCTAGCGATTTGCGGGGGCCGTCATAATCCTCAGCAGGAACGCTTCCATAATATGAGACCCATAAATGACGCGAAAATACGCACATTTAGAAGAAAAAAAGCAAAAAGTGAAAAAACAGAAAAACGCCTGTAGCTCCTAAACGGCTGCAGCAAGCGACCTGCGGGTAACGTCATCGTCTTCAGCAGATACGCTTCCAGAGGATGAGACCCATAAATCACGCGAAAAGACGCACATTTTGAAGAAAAGAAACAAAAAGACGTTTACCGATGTGAATAATAGTCGAAAAATAATAATAAAATTTTAGTATAAAATTTTAGTATACCCCTATTGGTACCATTACCACGGATAGCAATGAAAACGCTACTTTTTTTAAACATATTTTAGCACGCATTTAATTTTTTTTAAAATATTAAAATTTACACTCGAAAGGTTTTCTTCTGGCATCAAGACGTATACCATTGTCAAAATAATCGAAAATAAAAATAATGAATTTCAGTATAAAATCATTACTTATTGGTGCCATAACCATGAACGCGTATGAAAATGCCACTTTATTTAAAAATATTTTTGCAAGCATAAAATTTTTTTAAAATATTTAAATTTTCCTTTGTAAGGTTTACTTCTAGGATTAAGACGTATACCGATGTGAATAATAGTCGAAAAATAATAATAAAATTTTAGTATAAAATTTTAGTATAAAATCTACCCCTATTGGTACCATTACCACGGATAGCAATGAAAACGCTACTTTTTTTAAACATATTTTAGCACGCATTTAATTTTTTTTTAAATATTAAAATTTACACTCGAAAGGTTTTCTTCTGGCATCAAGACGTATACCATTGTCAGAATAATCGAAAATAAAAATAATGAATTTCAGTATAAAATCATTACTTATTGGTGCCATAACCATGAACGCGTATGAAAATGCCACTTTATTTAAAAATATTTTTGCAAGCATAAAATTTTTTTAAAATATTTAAATTTTCCTTTGTAAGGTTTACTTCTAGGATTAAGACGTTTACCGATGTGAATAATAGTCGAAAAATAATAATAAAATTTTAGTATAAAATTTTAGTATAAAATCTACCACTATTGGTACCAGTACCACGGATAGCAATGAAAACGCTACTTTTTGTCAACATATTTTAGCACGCATTTAATTTTTTTTTAAATATTAAAATTTACACTCGAAAGGTTTTCTTCTGGCATCAAGACGTATACCATTGTCAAAATAATCGAAAATAAAAATAATGAATTTCAGTATAAAATCATTACTTATTGGTGCCATAACCATGAACGCGTATGAAAATGCCACTTTATTTAAAAATATTTTTACAAGCATAAAATTTTTTTAAAATATTTAAATTTTCCTTTGTAAGGTTTACTTCTAGGATTAAGACGTATACCGATGTGAATAATAGTCGAAAAAAAATAATAAAATTTTAGTATAAAATCTACCACTATTGGTACCATTACCACGGATAGCAATGAAAACGCTACTATTTTTAAACATATTTTAGCACGCATTTAATTTTTTTAAAAATATTAAAATTTACACTCGAAAGGTTTTCTTCTGGCATCGAAACGTATACCATTGTCAAAATAATCGAAAATAAAAATAATGAATTTCAGTATAAAATCATTACTTATTGGTGCCATAACCATGAACGCGTATGAAAATGCCACTTTATTTAAAAATATTTTTGCAAGCTTAAATTTTTTTTAAAATATTTAAATTTTCCTTTGTAAGGTTTACTTCTAGGATTAAGACGTATACCGATGTGAATAATAGTCGAAAAATAATAATAAAATTTTAGTATAAAATTTTAGTATAAAATCTACCCCTATTGGTACCATTACCACGGATAGCAATGAAAACGCTACTTTTTTTAAACATATTTTAGCACGCATTTAATTTTTTTTTAAATATTAAAATTTACACTCGAATGGTTTTCTTCTGGCATCAAGACGTATACCCATGTCAAAATAATCGAAAATAAAAATAATGAATTTCAGTATAAAATCATTACTTATTGGTGCCATAACCATGAACGCGTATGAAAATGCCACTTTATTTAAAAATATTTTTGCAAGCATAAAATTTTTTTAAAATATTTAAATTTTCCTTTGTAAGGTTTACTTCTAGGATTAAGACGTATACCGATGTGAATAATAGTCGAAAAATAATAATAAAATTTTAGTATAAAATTTTAGTATAAAATCTACCACTATTGGTACCATTACCACGGATAGCAATGAAAACGCTACTATTTTTAAACATATTTTAACACGCATTTAATTTTTTTTAAAATATTAAAATTTACACTCGAAAGGTTTTCTTCTGGCATCAAGACGTATACCATTGTCAAAATAATCGAAAATAAAAATAATGAATTTCAGTATAAAATCATTACTTATTGGTGCCATAACCATGAACGCGTATGAAAATGCCACTTTATTTAAAAATATTTTTGCAAGCATAAAATTTTTTTAAAATATTTAAATTTTCCTTTGTAAGGTTTACTTCTAGGATTAAGACGTATACCGATGTGAATAATAGTCGAAAAATAATAATAAAGTTTTAGTATAAAATTTTAGTATAAAATCTACCACTATTGGTACCATTACCACGGATAGCAATGAAAACGCTACTTTTTTTAAACATATTTTAGCACGCATTTAATTTTTTTTTAAATATTAAAAATTACACTCGAAAGGTTTTCTTCTGGCATCAAGACGTATACCATTGTCAAAATAATCGAAAATAAAAATAATGAATTTCAGTATAAACTCATTACTTATTGGTGCCATAACCATGAACGCGTATGAAAATGCCACTTTATTTAAAAATATTTTTGCAAGCATAAATTTTTTTTAAAATATTTAAATTTTCCTTTGTAAGGTTTACTTCTAGGATTAAGACGTATACCGATGTGAATAATAGTCGAAAAATAATAATAAAATTTTAGTATAAAATTTTAGTATAAAATCTACCCCTATTGGTACCATTACCACGGATAGCAATGAAAACGCTACTTTTTTTAAACATATTTTAGCACGCATTTAATTTTTTTTTAAATATTAAAATTTACACTCGAAAGGTTTTCTTCTGGCATCAAGACGTATACCATTGTCAGAATAATCGAAAATAAAAATAATGAATTTCAGTATAAAATCATTACTTATTGGTGCCATAACCATGAACGCGTATGAAAATGCCACTTTATTTAAAAATATTTTTGCAAGCATAAAATTTTTTTAAAATATTTAAATTTTCCTTTGTAAGGTTTACTTCTAGGATTAAGACGTTTACCGATGTGAATAATAGTCGAAAAATAATAATAAAATTTTAGTATAAAATTTTAGTATAAAATCTACCACTATTGGTACCATTACCACGGATAGCAATGAAAACGCTACTATTTTTAAACATATTTTAGCACGCATTTAATTTTTTTTTAAATATTAAAATTTACACTCGAAAGGTTTTCTTCTGGCATCAAGACGTATATCATTGTCAAAATAATCGAAAATAAAAATAATGAATTTCAGTATAAAATCATTACTTATTGGTGCCGTAACCATGAACGCGTATGAAAATGCCACTTTATTTAAAAATATTTTTGCAAGCATAAAATTTTTTTAAAATATTTAAATTTTCCTGTGTAAGGTTTACTTCTAGGATTAAGACGTATACCGATGTGAATAATAGTCGAAAAATAATAATAAAATTTTAGTATAAAATTTTAATATAAAATCTACCCCTATTGGTACCATTACCACGGATAGCAATGAAAACGCTACTTTTTTTAAACATATTTTAGCACGCATTTAATTTTTTTTAAAATATTAAAATTTACACTCGAAAGGTTTTCTTCTGGCATCTAGACGTATACCATTGTCAAAATAATTGAAAATAAAAATAATGAATTTCAGTTTAAAATCATTACTTATTGGTGCCATAACCATGAACGCGTATAAAAATGCCACTTTATTTAAAAATATTTTTGCAAGCATAAAATTTTTTTAAAATATTTAAATTTTCCTTTGTAAGGTTTACTTCTAGGATTAAGACGTATACCGATGTGAATAATAGTCGAAAAATAATAATAAAATTTTAGTATAAAATCTACCACTATTGGTACCATTACCACGGATAGCAATGAAAACGCTACTATTTTTAAACATATTTTAGCACGCATTTAATTTTTTTTTAAATATTAAAATTTACACTCGAAAGGTTTTCTTCTGGCATCAAGACGTATACCATTGTCAAAATAATCGAAAATAAAAATAATGAATTTCAGTATAAAATCATTACTTATTGGTGCCATAACCATGAACGCGTATGAAAATGCCACTTTATTTAAAAATATTTTTGCAAGCATAAATTTTTTTAAAATATTTAAATTTTCCTTTGTAAGGTTTACTTCTAGGATTAAGACGTATACCGATGTGAATAATAGTCGAAAAATAATAATAAACTTTTAGTATAAAATTTTAGTATAAAATCTACCCCTATTGGTACCATTACCACGGATAGCAATGAAAACGCTACTTTTTTTAAACATATTTTAGCACGCATTTAATTTTTTTTAAAACATTAAAATTTACACTCGAAAGGTTTTCTTCTGGCATCAAGACGTATACCATTGTCAAAATAATCGAAAATAAAAATAATGAATTTCAGTATAAAATCATTACTTATTGGTGCCATAACCATGAACGCGTATGAAAATGCCACTTTATTTAAAAATATTTTTGCAAGCATAAAATTTTTTTAAAATATTTAAATTTTCCTTTGTAAGGTTTACTTCTAGGATTGAGACGTATACCGAAGTGAATAATAGTCGAAAAATAATAATAAAATTTTAGTATAAAATTTTAGTATAAAATCTACCCCTATTGGTACCATTACCACGGATAGCAATGAAAACGCTACTTTTTTTAAACATATTTTAGCACGCATTTAATTTTTTTTAAAACATTAAAATTTACACTCGAAAGGTTTTCTTCTGGCATCAAGACGTATACCATTGTCAAAATAATCGAAAATAAAAATAATGAATTTCAGTATAAAATCATTACTTATTGGTGCCATAACCATGAACGCGTATGAAAATGCCACTTTATTTAAAAATATTTTTGCAAGCATAAAATTTTTTTAAAATATTTAAATTTTCCTTTGTAAGGTTTACTTCTGGATTAAGACGTATACCGATGTGAATAATAGTCGAAAAATAATAATAAAGTTTTAGTATAAAATTTTAGTATAAAATCTACCCCTATTGGTACCATTACCACGGATAGCAATGAAAACGCTACTTTTTTTAAACATATTTTAGCACGCATTTAATTTTTTTTTAAATATTAAAATTTACACTCGAAAGGTTTTATTCTGGCATCAAGACGTATACCATTGTCAAAATAATCGAAAATAAAAATAATGAATTTCAGTATAAAATCATTACTTATTGGTGCCATAACCATGAACGCGTATGAAAATGCCACTTTATTTAAAAATATTTTTGCAAGCATAAAATTTTTTTAAAATATTTAAATTTTCCTTTGTAAGGTTTACTTCTAGGATTAAGACGTATACCGATGTGAATAATAGTCGAAAAATAATAATAAAATTTTAGTATAAAATTTTAGTATAAAATCTACCCCTATTGGTACCATTACCACGGATAGCAATGAAAACGCTACTATTTTTAAACATATTTTAGCACGCATTTAATTTTTTTTTAAATATTAAAATTTACACTCGAAAGGTTTTCTTCTGGCATCAAGACGTATACCATTGTCAAAATAATCGAAAATAAAAATAATGAATTTCAGTATAAAATCATTACTTATTGGTGCCATAACCATGAACGCGTATGAAAATGCCACTTTATTTAAAAATATTTTTGCAAGCATAAAATTTTTTTAAAATATTTAAATTTTCCTTTGTAAGGTTTACTTCTAGGATTAAGACGTATACCGAAGTGAATAATAGTCGAAAAATAATAATAAAATTTTAGTATTATATTTTAGTATAAAATCTACCCCTATTGGTACCATTACCACGGATAGCAATGAAAACGCTACTTTTTTTAAACATATTTTAGCACGCATTTAATTTTTTTTAAAACATTAAAATTTACACTCGAAAGGTTTTCTTCTGGCATCAAGACGTATACCATTGTCAAAATAATCGAAAATAAAAATAATGAATTTCAGTATAAAATCATTACTTATTGGTGCCATAACCATGAACGCGTATGAAAATGCCACTTTATTTAAAAATATTTTTGCAAGCATAAAATTTTTTTAAAATATTTAAATTTTCCTTTGTAAGGTTTACTTCTGGATTAAGACGTATACCGATGTGAATAATAGTCGAAAAATAATAATAAAATTTTAGTATAAAATTTTAGTATAAAAT
Organism: Zhengitettix transpicula; assembly: GCA_037074705.1. NCBI lineage: Eukaryota > Metazoa > Arthropoda > Insecta > Orthoptera > Tetrigidae > Zhengitettix > Zhengitettix transpicula. Next base: position 623,140 of record JAYJMR010000011.1, on the reverse strand, counting down.
CTACCACTATTGGTACCATTACCACGGATAGCAATGAAAACGCTACTATTTTTAAACATATTTTAACACGCATTTAATTTTTTTTAAAATATTAAAATTTACACTCGAAAGGTTTTCTTCTGGCATCAAGACGTATACCATTGTCAAAATAATCGAAAATAAAAATAATGAATTTCAGTATAAAATCATTACTTATTGGTGCCATAACCATGAACGCGTATGAAAATGCCACTTTATTTAAAAATATTTTTGCAAGCATAAAATTTTTTTAAAATATTTAAATTTTCCTTTGTAAGGTTTACTTCTAGGATTAAGACGTATACCGATGTGAATAATAGTCGAAAAATAATAATAAAGTTTTAGTATAAAATTTTAGTATAAAATCTACCACTATTGGTACCATTACCACGGATAGCAATGAAAACGCTACTTTTTTTAAACATATTTTAGCACGCATTTAATTTTTTTTTAAATATTAAAAATTACACTCGAAAGGTTTTCTTCTGGCATCAAGACGTATACCATTGTCAAAATAATCGAAAATAAAAATAATGAATTTCAGTATAAACTCATTACTTATTGGTGCCATAACCATGAACGCGTATGAAAATGCCACTTTATTTAAAAATATTTTTGCAAGCATAAATTTTTTTTAAAATATTTAAATTTTCCTTTGTAAGGTTTACTTCTAGGATTAAGACGTATACCGATGTGAATAATAGTCGAAAAATAATAATAAAATTTTAGTATAAAATTTTAGTATAAAATCTACCCCTATTGGTACCATTACCACGGATAGCAATGAAAACGCTACTTTTTTTAAACATATTTTAGCACGCATTTAATTTTTTTTTAAATATTAAAATTTACACTCGAAAGGTTTTCTTCTGGCATCAAGACGTATACCATTGTCAGAATAATCGAAAATAAAAATAATGAATTTCAGTATAAAATCATTACTTATTGGTGCCATAACCATGAACGCGTATGAAAATGCCACTTTATTTAAAAATATTTTTGCAAGCATAAAATTTTTTTAAATTTTTAAATTTTCCTTTGTAAGGTTTACTTCTAGGATTAAGACGTTTACCGATGTGAATAATAGTCGAAAAATAATAATAAAATTTTAGTATAAAATTTTAGTATAAAATCTACCACTATTGGTACCATTACCACGGATAGCAATGAAAACGCTACTATTTTTAAACATATTTTAGCACGCATTTAATTTTTTTTTAAATATTAAAATTTACACTCGAAAGGTTTTCTTCTGGCATCAAGACGTATATCATTGTCAAAATAATCGAAAATAAAAATAATGAATTTCAGTATAAAATCATTACTTATTGGTGCCGTAACCATGAACGCGTATGAAAATGCCACTTTATTTAAAAATATTTTTGCAAGCATAAAATTTTTTTAAAATATTTAAATTTTCCTGTGTAAGGTTTACTTCTAGGATTAAGACGTATACCGATGTGAATAATAGTCGAAAAATAATAATAAAATTTTAGTATAAAATTTTAATATAAAATCTACCCCTATTGGTACCATTACCACGGATAGCAATGAAAACGCTACTTTTTTTAAACATATTTTAGCACGCATTTAATTTTTTTTAAAATATTAAAATTTACACTCGAAAGGTTTTCTTCTGGCATCTAGACGTATACCATTGTCAAAATAATTGAAAATAAAAATAATGAATTTCAGTTTAAAATCATTACTTATTGGTGCCATAACCATGAACGCGTATAAAAATGCCACTTTATTTAAAAATATTTTTGCAAGCATAAAATTTTTTTAAAATATTTAAATTTTCCTTTGTAAGGTTTACTTCTAGGATTAAGACGTATACCGATGTGAATAATAGTCGAAAAATAATAATAAAATTTTAGTATAAAATCTACCACTATTGGTACCATTACCACGGATAGCAATGAAAACGCTACTATTTTTAAACATATTTTAGCACGCATTTAATTTTTTTTTAAATATTAAAATTTACACTCGAAAGGTTTTCTTCTGGCATCAAGACGTATACCATTGTCAAAATAATCGAAAATAAAAATAATGAATTTCAGTATAAAATCATTACTTATTGGTGCCATAACCATGAACGCGTATGAAAATGCCACTTTATTTAAAAATATTTTTGCAAGCATAAATTTTTTTAAAATATTTAAATTTTCCTTTGTAAGGTTTACTTCTAGGATTAAGACGTATACCGATGTGAATAATAGTCGAAAAATAATAATAAACTTTTAGTATAAAATTTTAGTATAAAATCTACCCCTATTGGTACCATTACCACGGATAGCAATGAAAACGCTACTTTTTTTAAACATATTTTAGCACGCATTTAATTTTTTTTAAAACATTAAAATTTACACTCGAAAGGTTTTCTTCTGGCATCAAGACGTATACCATTGTCAAAATAATCGAAAATAAAAATAATGAATTTCAGTATAAAATCATTACTTATTGGTGCCATAACCATGAACGCGTATGAAAATGCCACTTTATTTAAAAATATTTTTGCAAGCATAAAATTTTTTTAAAATATTTAAATTTTCCTTTGTAAGGTTTACTTCTAGGATTGAGACGTATACCGAAGTGAATAATAGTCGAAAAATAATAATAAAATTTTAGTATAAAATTTTAGTATAAAATCTACCCCTATTGGTACCATTACCACGGATAGCAATGAAAACGCTACTTTTTTTAAACATATTTTAGCACGCATTTAATTTTTTTTAAAACATTAAAATTTACACTCGAAAGGTTTTCTTCTGGCATCAAGACGTATACCATTGTCAAAATAATCGAAAATAAAAATAATGAATTTCACTATAAAATCATTACTTATTGGTGCCATAACCATGAACGCGTATGAAAATGCCACTTTATTTAAAAATATTTTTGCAAGCATAAAATTTTTTTAAAATATTTAAATTTTCCTTTGTAAGGTTTACTTCTGGATTAAGACGTATACCGATGTGAATAATAGTCGAAAAATAATAATAAAGTTTTAGTATAAAATTTTAGTATAAAATCTACCCCTATTGGTACCATTACCACGGATAGCAATGAAAACGCTACTTTTTTTAAACATATTTTAGCACGCATTTAATTTTTTTTTAAATATTAAAATTTACACTCGAAAGGTTTTATTCTGGCATCAAGACGTATACCATTGTCAAAATAATCGAAAATAAAAATAATGAATTTCAGTATAAAATCATTACTTATTGGTGCCATAACCATGAACGCGTATGAAAATGCCACTTTATTTAAAAATATTTTTGCAAGCATAAAATTTTTTTAAAATATTTAAATTTTCCTTTGTAAGGTTTACTTCTAGGATTAAGACGTATACCGATGTGAATAATAGTCGAAAAATAATAATAAAATTTTAGTATAAAATTTTAGTATAAAATCTACCCCTATTGGTACCATTACCACGGATAGCAATGAAAACGCTACTATTTTTAAACATATTTTAGCACGCATTTAATTTTTTTTTAAATATTAAAATTTACACTCGAAAGGTTTTCTTCTGGCATCAAGACGTATACCATTGTCAAAATAATCGAAAATAAAAATAATGAATTTCAGTATAAAATCATTACTTATTGGTGCCATAACCATGAACGCGTATGAAAATGCCACTTTATTTAAAAATATTTTTGCAAGCATAAAATTTTTTTAAAATATTTAAATTTTCCTTTGTAAGGTTTACTTCTAGGATTAAGACGTATACCGAAGTGAATAATAGTCGAAAAATAATAATAAAATTTTAGTATTATATTTTAGTATAAAATCTACCCCTATTGGTACCATTACCACGGATAGCAATGAAAACGCTACTTTTTTTAAACATATTTTAGCACGCATTTAATTTTTTTTAAAACATTAAAATTTACACTCGAAAGGTTTTCTTCTGGCATCAAGACGTATACCATTGTCAAAATAATCGAAAATAAAAATAATGAATTTCAGTATAAAATCATTACTTATTGGTGCCATAACCATGAACGCGTATGAAAATGCCACTTTATTTAAAAATATTTTTGCAAGCATAAAATTTTTTTAAAATATTTAAATTTTCCTTTGTAAGGTTTACTTCTGGATTAAGACGTATACCGATGTGAATAATAGTCGAAAAATAATAATAAAGTTTTAGTATAAAATTTTAGTATAAAATCTACTTCTATTGGTACCATTACCACGGATAGCAATGAAAACGCTACTTTTTTTAAACATATTTTAGCACGCATTTAATTTTTTTTTAAATATTAAAATTTACACTCGAAAGGTTTTATTCTGGCATCAAGACGTATACCATTGTCAAAATAATCGAAAATAAAAATAATGAATTTCAGTATAAAATCATTACTTATTGGTGCCATAACCATGAACGCGTATGAAAATGCCACTTTATTTAAAAATATTTTTGCAAGCATAAAATTTTTTTAAAATATTTAAATTTTCCTTTGTAAGGTTTACTTCTAGGATTAAGACGTATACCGATGTGAATAATAGTCGAAAAATAATAATAAAATTTTAGTATAAAATTTTAGTATAAAATCTACCCCTATTGGTACCATTACCACGGATAGCAATGAAAACGCTACTATTTTTAAACATATTTTAGCACGCATTTAATTTTTTTTTAAATATTAAAATTTACATTCGAAAGGTTTTCTTCTGGCATCAAGACGTATACCATTGTCAAAATAATCGAAAATAAAAATAATGAATTTCAGTATAAAATCATTACTTATTGGTGCCATAACCATGAACGCGTATGAAAATGCCACTTTATTTAAAAATATTTTTGCAAGCATAAAATTTATTTAAAATATTTAAATTTTCCTTTGTAAGGTTTACTTCTAGGATTAAGACGTATACCGATGTGAATAATAGTCGAAAAATAATAATAAAATTTTAGTATAAAATTTTAGTATAAAATCTACCCCTATTGGTACCATTACCACGGATAGCAATGAAAACGCTACTTTTTTTAAACATATTTTAGCACGCATTTAATTTTTTTTAAAACATTAAAATTTACACTCGAAAGGTTTTCTTCTGGCATCAAGACGTATACCATTGTCAAAATAATCGAAAATAAAAATAATGAATTTCAGTATAAAATCATTACTTATTGGTGCCATAACCATGAACGCGTATGAAAATGCCACTTTATTTAAAAATATTTTTGCAAGCATAAAATTTTTTTAAAATATTTAAATTTTCCTTTGTAAGGTTTACTTCTAGGATTAAGACATACCGAAGTGAATAATAGTCGAAAAATAATAATAAAATTTTAGTATAAAATTTTAGTATAAAATCTACCCCTATTGGTACCATTACCACGGATAGCAATGAAAACGCTACTTTTTTTAAACATATTATAGCACGCATTTAATTTTTTTTTAAATATTAAAATTTACACTCGAAAGGTTTTCTTCTGGCATCAAGACGTATACCATTGTCAAAATAATCGAAAATAAAAATAATGAATTTCAGTATAAAATCATTACTTATTGGTGCCATAACCATGAACGCGTATGAAAATGCCACTTTATTTAAAAATATTTTTGCAAGCATAAATTTTTTTAAAATATTTAAATTTTCCTTTGTTAGGTTTACTTCTAGGATTAAGACGTATACCGATGTGAATAATAGTCGAAAAATAATAATAAAATTTTAGTATAAAATTTTAGTATAAAATCTACCCCTATTGGTACCATTACCACGGATAGCAATGAAAACGCTACTTTTTTTAAACATATTTTAGCACGCATTTAATTTTTTTTAAAACATTAAAATTTACACTCGAAAGGTTTTCTTCTGGCATCAAGACGTATACCATTGTCAAAATAATCGAAAATAAAAATAATGAATTTCAGTATAAAATCATTACTTATTGGTGCCATAACCATGAACGCGTATGAAAATGCTACTTTATTTAAAAATATTTTTGCAAGCATAAAATTTTTTTAAAATATTTAAATTTTCCTTTGTAAGGTTTACTTCTAGGATTAAGACGTATACCGAAGTGAATAATAGTCGAAAAATAATAATAAAATTTTAGTATAAAATTTTAGTATAAAATCTACCCCTATTGGTACCATTACCACGGATAGCAATGAAAACGCTACTTTTTTTAAACATATTTTAGCTTGCATTTAATTTTTTTTAAAACATTAAAATTTACACTCGAAAGGTTTTCTTCTGGCATCAAGACGTATACCATTGTCAAAATAATCGAAAATAAAAATAATGAATTTCAGTATAAAATCATTACTTATTGGTGCCATAACCATGAACGCGTATGAAAATGCCACTTTATTTAAAAATATTTTTGCAAGCATAAAATTTTTTTAAAATATTTAAATTTTCCTTTGTAAGGTTTACTTCTGGATTAAGACGTATACCGATGTGAATAATAGTCGAAAAATAATAATAAAGTTTTAGTATAAAATTTTAGTATAAAATCTACCCCTATTGGTACCATTACCACGGATAGCAATGAAAACGCTACTTTTTTTAAACATATTTTGGCACGCATTTAATTTTTTTTTAAATATTAAAATTTACACTCGAAAGGTTTTCTTCTGGCATCAAGACGTATACCATTGTCAAAATAATCGAAAATAAAAATTATGAATTTCAGTATAAAATCATTACTTATTGGTGCCATAACCATGAACGCGTATGAAAATGCCACTTTATTTAAAAATATTTTTGCAAGCATAAAATTTTTTTAAAATATTTAAATTTTCCTTTGTAAGGTTTACTTCTAGGATTAAGACGTATACCGATGTGAATAATAGTCGAAAAATAATAATAAAATTTTAGTATAAAATTTTAGTATAAAATCTACCCCTATTGGTACCATTACCACGGATAGCAATGAAAACGCTACTTTTTTTAAACATATTTTAGCACGCATTTAATTTTTTTTTAAATATTAAAATTTACACTCGAATGGTTTTCTTCTGGCATCAAGACGTATACCCATGTCAAAATAATCGAAAATAAAAATAATGAATTTCAGTATAAAATCATTACTTATTGGTGCCATAACCATGAACGCGTATGAAAATGCCACTTTATTTAAAAATATTTTTGCAAGCATAAAATTTTTTTAAAATATTTAAATTTTCCTTTGTAAGGTTTACTTCTAGGATTAAGACGTATACCGATGTGAATAATAGTCGAAAAATAATAATAAAATTTTAGTATAAAATTTTAGTATAAAATCTACCACTATTGGTACCATTACCACGGATAGCAATGAAAACGCTACTATTTTTAAACATATTTTAACACGCATTTAATTTTTTTTAAAATATTAAAATTTACACTCGAAAGGTTTTCTTCTGGCATCAAGACGTATACCATTGTCAAAATAATCGAAAATAAAAATAATGAATTTCAGTATAAAATCATTACTTATTGGTGCCATAACCATGAACGCGTATGAAAATGCCACTTTATTTAAAAATATTTTTGCAAGCATAAAATTTTTTTAAAATATTTAAATTTTCCTTTGTAAGGTTTACTTCTAGGATTAAGACGTATACCGATGTGAATAATAGTCGAAAAATAATAATAAAGTTTTAGTATAAAATTTTAGTATAAAATCTACCACTATTGGTACCATTACCACGGATAGCAATGAAAACGCTACTTTTTTTAAACATATTTTAGCACGCATTTAATTTTTTTTTAAATATTAAAAATTACACTCGAAAGGTTTTCTTCTGGCATCAAGACGTATACCATTGTCAAAATAATCGAAAATAAAAATAATGAATTTCAGTATAAACTCATTACTTATTGGTGCCATAACCATGAACGCGTATGAAAATGCCACTTTATTTAAAAATATTTTTGCAAGCATAAATTTTTTTTAAAATATTTAAATTTTCCTTTGTAAGGTTTACTTCTAGGATTAAGACGTATACCGATGTGAATAATAGTCGAAAAATAATAATAAAATTTTAGTATAAAATTTTAGTATAAAATCTACCCCTATTGGTACCATTACCACGGATAGCAATGAAAACGCTACTTTTTTTAAACATATTTTAGCACGCATTTAATTTTTTTTTAAATATTAAAATTTACACTCGAAAGGTTTTCTTCTGGCATCAAGACGTATACCATTGTCAGAATAATCGAAAATAAAAATAATGAATTTCAGTATAAAATCATTACTTATTGGTGCCATAACCATGAACGCGTATGAAAATGCCACTTTATTTAAAAATATTTTTGCAAGCATAAAATTTTTTTAAAATATTTAAATTTTCCTTTGTAAGGTTTACTTCTAGGATTAAGACGTTTACCGATGTGAATAATAGTCGAAAAATAATAATAAAATTTTAGTATAAAATTTTAGTATAAAATCTACCACTATTGGTACCATTACCACGGATAGCAATGAAAACGCTACTATTTTTAAACATATTTTAGCACGCATTTAATTTTTTTTTAAATATTAAAATTTACACTCGAAAGGTTTTCTTCTGGCATCAAGACGTATATCATTGTCAAAATAATCGAAAATAAAAATAATGAATTTCAGTATAAAATCATTACTTATTGGTGCCGTAACCATGAACGCGTATGAAAATGCCACTTTATTTAAAAATATTTTTGCAAGCATAAAATTTTTTTAAAATATTTAAATTTTCCTGTGTAAGGTTTACTTCTAGGATTAAGACGTATACCGATGTGAATAATAGTCGAAAAATAATAATAAAATTTTAGTATAAAATTTTAATATAAAATCTACCCCTATTGGTACCATTACCACGGATAGCAATGAAAACGCTACTTTTTTTAAACATATTTTAGCACGCATTTAATTTTTTTTAAAATATTAAAATTTACACTCGAAAGGTTTTCTTCTGGCATCTAGACGTATACCATTGTCAAAATAATTGAAAATAAAAATAATGAATTTCAGTTTAAAATCATTACTTATTGGTGCCATAACCATGAACGCGTATAAAAATGCCACTTTATTTAAAAATATTTTTGCAAGCATAAAATTTTTTTAAAATATTTAAATTTTCCTTTGTAAGGTTTACTTCTAGGATTAAGACGTATACCGATGTGAATAATAGTCGAAAAATAATAATAAAATTTTAGTATAAAATCTACCACTATTGGTACCATTACCACGGATAGCAATGAAAACGCTACTATTTTTAAACATATTTTAGCACGCATTTAATTTTTTTTTAAATATTAAAATTTACACTCGAAAGGTTTTCTTCTGGCATCAAGACGTATACCATTGTCAAAATAATCGAAAATAAAAATAATGAATTTCAGTATAAAATCATTACTTATTGGTGCCATAACCATGAACGCGTATGAAAATGCCACTTTATTTAAAAATATTTTTGCAAGCATAAATTTTTTTAAAATATTTAAATTTTCCTTTGTAAGGTTTACTTCTAGGATTAAGACGTATACCGATGTGAATAATAGTCGAAAAATAATAATAAACTTTTAGTATAAAATTTTAGTATAAAATCTACCCCTATTGGTACCATTACCACGGATAGCAATGAAAACGCTACTTTTTTTAAACATATTTTAGCACGCATTTAATTTTTTTTAAAACATTAAAATTTACACTCGAAAGGTTTTCTTCTGGCATCAAGACGTATACCATTGTCAAAATAATCGAAAATAAAAATAATGAATTTCAGTATAAAATCATTACTTATTGGTGCCATAACCATGAACGCGTATGAAAATGCCACTTTATTTAAAAATATTTTTGCAAGCATAAAATTTTTTTAAAATATTTAAATTTTCCTTTGTAAGGTTTACTTCTAGGATTGAGACGTATACCGAAGTGAATAATAGTCGAAAAATAATAATAAAATTTTAGTATAAAATTTTAGTATAAAATCTACCCCTATTGGTACCATTACCACGGATAGCAATGAAAACGCTACTTTTTTTAAACATATTTTAGCACGCATTTAATTTTTTTTAAAACATTAAAATTTACACTCGAAAGGTTTTCTTCTGGCATCAAGACGTATACCATTGTCAAAATAATCGAAAATAAAAATAATGAATTTCAGTATAAAATCATTACTTATTGGTGCCATAACCATGAACGCGTATGAAAATGCCACTTTATTTAAAAATATTTTTGCAAGCATAAAATTTTTTTAAAATATTTAAATTTTCCTTTGTAAGGTTTACTTCTGGATTAAGACGTATACCGATGTGAATAATAGTCGAAAAATAATAATAAAGTTTTAGTATAAAATTTTAGTATAAAATCTACCCCTATTGGTACCATTACCACGGATAGCAATGAAAACGCTACTTTTTTTAAACATATTTTAGCACGCATTTAATTTTTTTTTAAATATTAAAATTTACACTCGAAAGGTTTTATTCTGGCATCAAGACGTATACCATTGTCAAAATAATCGAAAATAAAAATAATGAATTTCAGTATAAAATCATTACTTATTGGTGCCATAACCATGAACGCGTATGAAAATGCCACTTTATTTAAAAATATTTTTGCAAGCATAAAATTTTTTTAAAATATTTAAATTTTCCTTTGTAAGGTTTACTTCTAGGATTAAGACGTATACCGATGTGAATAATAGTCGAAAAATAATAATAAAATTTTAGTATAAAATTTTAGTATAAAATCTACCCCTATTGGTACCATTACCACGGATAGCAATGAAAACGCTACTATTTTTAAACATATTTTAGCACGCATTTAATTTTTTTTTAAATATTAAAATTTACACTCGAAAGGTTTTCTTCTGGCATCAAGACGTATACCATTGTCAAAATAATCGAAAATAAAAATAATGAATTTCAGTATAAAATCATTACTTATTGGTGCCATAACCATGAACGCGTATGAAAATGCCACTTTATTTAAAAATATTTTTGCAAGCATAAAATTTTTTTAAAATATTTAAATTTTCCTTTGTAAGGTTTACTTCTAGGATTAAGACGTATACCGAAGTGAATAATAGTCGAAAAATAATAATAAAATTTTAGTATTATATTTTAGTATAAAATCTACCCCTATTGGTACCATTACCACGGATAGCAATGAAAACGCTACTTTTTTTAAACATATTTTAGCACGCATTTAATTTTTTTTAAAACATTAAAATTTACACTCGAAAGGTTTTCTTCTGGCATCAAGACGTATACCATTGTCAAAATAATCGAAAATAAAAATAATGAATTTCAGTATAAAATCATTACTTATTGGTGCCATAACCATGAACGCGTATGAAAATGCCACTTTATTTAAAAATATTTTTGCAAGCATAAAATTTTTTTAAAATATTTAAATTTTCCTTTGTAAGGTTTACTTCTGGATTAAGACGTATACCGATGTGAATAATAGTCGAAAAATAATAATAAAATTTTAGTATAAAATTTTAGTATAAAATCTACCACTATTGGTACCATTACCACGGATAGCAATGAAAACGCTACTATTTTTAAACATATTTTAACACGCATTTAATTTTTTTTAAAATATTAAAATTTACACTCGAAAGGTTTTCTTCTGGCATCAAGACGTATACCATTGTCAAAATAATCGAAAATAAAAATAATGAATTTCAGTATAAAATCATTACTTATTGGTGCCATAACCATGAACGCGTATGAAAATGCCACTTTATTTAAAAATATTTTTGCAAGCATAAAATTTTTTTAAAATATTTAAATTTTCCTTTGTAAGGTTTACTTCTAGGATTAAGACGTATACCGATGTGAATAATAGTCGAAAAATAATAATAAAGTTTTAGTATAAAATTTTAGTATAAAATCTACCACTATTGGTACCATTACCACGGATAGCAATGAAAACGCTACTTTTTTTAAACATATTTTAGCACGCATTTAATTTTTTTTTAAATATTAAAAATTACACTCGAAAGGTTTTCTTCTGGCATCAAGACGTATACCATTGTCAAAATAATCGAAAATAAAAATAATGAATTTCAGTATAAACTCATTACTTATTGGTGCCATAACCATGAACGCGTATGAAAATGCCACTTTATTTAAAAATATTTTTGCAAGCATAAATTTTTTTTAAAATATTTAAATTTTCCTTTGTAAGGTTTACTTCTAGGATTAAGACGTATACCGATGTGAATAATAGTCGAAAAATAATAATAAAATTTTAGTATAAAATTTTAGTATAAAATCTACCCCTATTGGTACCATTACCACGGATAGCAATGAAAACGCTACTTTTTTTAAACATATTTTAGCACGCATTTAATTTTTTTTTAAATATTAAAATTTACACTCGAAAGGTTTTCTTCTGGAATCAAGACGTATACCATTGTCAGAATAATCGAAAATAAAAATAATGAATTTCAGTATAAAATCATTACTTATTGGTGCCATAACCATGAACGCGTATGAAAATGCCACTTTATTTAAAAATATTTTTGCAAGCATAAAATTTTTTTAAATTTTTAAATTTTCCTTTGTAAGGTTTACTTCTAGGATTAAGACGTTTACCGATGTGAATAATAGTCGAAAAATAATAATAAAATTTTAGTATAAAATTTTAGTATAAAATCTACCACTATTGGTACCATTACCACGGATAGCAATGAAAACGCTACTATTTTTAAACATATTTTAGCACGCATTTAATTTTTTTTTAAATATTAAAATTTACACTCGAAAGGTTTTCTTCTGGCATCAAGACGTATATCATTGTCAAAATAATCGAAAATAAAAATAATGAATTTCAGTATAAAATCATTACTTATTGGTGCCGTAACCATGAACGCGTATGAAAATGCCACTTTATTTAAAAATATTTTTGCAAGCATAAAATTTTTTTAAAATATTTAAATTTTCCTGTGTAAGGTTTACTTCTAGGATTAAGACGTATACCGATGTGAATAATAGTCGAAAAATAATAATAAAATTTTAGTATAAAATTTTAATATAAAATCTACCCCTATTGGTACCATTACCACGGATAGCAATGAAAACGCTACTTTTTTTAAACATATTTTAGCACGCATTTAATTTTTTTTAAAATATTAAAATTTACACTCGAAAGGTTTTCTTCTGGCATCTAGACGTATACCATTGTCAAAATAATTGAAAATAAAAATAATGAATTTCAGTTTAAAATCATTACTTATTGGTGCCATAACCATGAACGCGTATAAAAATGCCACTTTATTTAAAAATATTTTTGCAAGCATAAAATTTTTTTAAAATATTTAAATTTTCCTTTGTAAGGTTTACTTCTAGGATTAAGACGTATACCGATGTGAATAATAGTCGAAAAATAATAATAAAATTTTAGTATAAAATCTACCACTATTGGTACCATTACCACGGATAGCAATGAAAACGCTACTATTTTTAAACATATTTTAGCACGCATTTAATTTTTTTTTAAATATTAAAATTTACACTCGAAAGGTTTTCTTCTGGCATCAAGACGTATACCATTGTCAAAATAATCGAAAATAAAAATAATGAATTTCAGTATAAAATCATTACTTATTGGTGCCATAACCATGAACGCGTATGAAAATGCCACTTTATTTAAAAATATTTTTGCAAGCATAAATTTTTTTAAAATATTTAAATTTTCCTTTGTAAGGTTTACTTCTAGGATTAAGACGTATACCGATGTGAATAATAGTCGAAAAATAATAATAAACTTTTAGTATAAAATTTTAGTATAAAATCTACCCCTATTGGTACCATTACCACGGATAGCAATGAAAACGCTACTTTTTTTAAACATATTTTAGCACGCATTTAATTTTTTTTAAAACATTAAAATTTACACTCGAAAGGTTTTCTTCTGGCATCAAGACGTATACCATTGTCAAAATAATCGAAAATAAAAATAATGAATTTCAGTATAAAATCATTACTTATTGGTGCCATAACCATGAACGCGTATGAAAATGCCACTTTATTTAAAAATATTTTTGCAAGCATAAAATTTTTTTAAAATATTTAAATTTTCCTTTGTAAGGTTTACTTCTAGGATTGAGACGTATACCGAAGTGAATAATAGTCGAAAAATAATAATAAAATTTTAGTATAAAATTTTAGTATAAAATCTACCCCTATTGGTACCATTACCACGGATAGCAATGAAAACGCTACTTTTTTTAAACATATTTTAGCACGCATTTAATTTTTTTTAAAACATTAAAATTTACACTCGAAAGGTTTTCTTCTGGCATCAAGACGTATACCATTGTCAAAATAATCGAAAATAAAAATAATGAATTTCAGTATAAAATCATTACTTATTGGTGCCATAACCATGAACGCGTATGAAAATGCCACTTTATTTAAAAATATTTTTGCAAGCATAAAATTTTTTTAAAATATTTAAATTTTCCTTTGTAAGGTTTACTTCTGGATTAAGACGTATACCGATGTGAATAATAGTCGAAAAATAATAATAAAGTTTTAGTATAAAATTTTAGTATAAAATCTACCCCTATTGGTACCATTACCACGGATAGCAATGAAAACGCTACTTTTTTTAAACATATTTTAGCACGCATTTAATTTTTTTTTAAATATTAAAATTTACACTCGAAAGGTTTTATTCTGGCATCAAGACGTATACCATTGTCAAAATAATCGAAAATAAAAATAATGAATTTCAGTATAAAATCATTACTTATTGGTGCTATAACCATGAACGCGTATGAAAATGCCACTTTATTTAAAAATATTTTTGCAAGCATAAAATTTTTTTAAAATATTTAAATTTTCCTTTGTAAGGTTTACTTCTAGGATTAAGACGTATACCGATGTGAATAATAGTCGAAAAATAATAATAAAATTTTAGTATAAAATTTTAGTATAAAATCTACCCCTATTGGTACCATTACCACGGATAGCAATGAAAACGCTACTATTTTTAAACATATTTTAGCACGCATTTAATTTTTTTTTAAATATTAAAATTTACACTCGAAAGGTTTTCTTCTGGCATCAAGACGTATTACCATTGTCAAAATAATCGAAAATAAAAATAATGAATTTCAGTATAAAATCATTACTTATTGGTGCCATAACCATGAACGCGTATGAAAATGCCACTTTATTTAAAAATATTTTTGCAAGCATAAAATTTTTTAAAATATTTAAATTTTCCTTTGTAAGGTTTACTTCTAGGATTGAGACGTATACCGAAGTGAATAATAGTCGAAAAATAATAATAAAATTTTAGTATAAAATTTTAGTATAAAATCTACCCCTATTGGTACCATTACCACGGATAGCAATGAAAACGCTACTTTTTTTAAACATATTTTAGCACGCATTTAATTTTTTTTAAAACATTAAAATTTACACTCGAAAGGTTTTCTTCTGGCATCAAGACGTATACCATTGTCAAAATAATCGAAAATAAAAATAATGAATTTCAGTATAAAATCATTACTTATTGGTGCCATAACCATGAACGCGTATGAAAATGCCACTTTATTTAAAAATATTTTTGCAAGCATAAAATTTTTTTAAAATATTTAAATTTTCCTTTGTAAGGTTTACTTCTGGATGAAGACGTATACCGATGTGAATAATAGTCGAAAAATAATAATAAAGTTTTAGTATAAAATTTTAGTATAAAATCTACCCCTATTGGTACCATTACCACGGATAGCAATGAAAACGCTACTTTTTTTAAACATATTTTAGCACGCATTTAATTTTTTTTTAAATATTAAAATTTACACTCGAAAGGTTTTATTCTGGCATCAAGACGTATACCATTGTCAAAATAATCGAAAATAAAAATAATGAATTTCAGTATAAAATCATTACTTATTGGTGCCATAACCATGAACGCGTATGAAAATGCCACTTTATTTAAAAATATTTTTGCAAGCATAAAATTTTTTTAAAATATTTAAATTTTCCTTTGTAAGGTTTACTTCTAGGATTAAGACGTATACCGAAGTGAATAATAGTCGAAAAATAATAATAAAATTTTAGTATTATATTTTAGTATAAAATCTACCCCTATTGGTACCATTACCACGGATAGCAATGAAAACGCTACTTTTTTTAAACATATTTTAGCACGCATTTAATTTTTTTTAAAACATTAAAATTTACACTCGAAAGGTTTTCTTCTGGCATCAAGACGTATACCATTGTCAAAATAATCGAAAATAAAAATAATGAATTTCAGTATAAAATCATTACTTATTGGTGCCATAACCATGAACGCGTATGAAAATGCCACTTTATTTAAAAATATTTTTGCAAGCATAAAATTTTTTTAAAATATTTAAATTTTCCTTTGTAAGGTTTACTTCTGGATTAAGACGTATACCGATGTAAATAATAGTCGAAAAATAATAATAAAGTTTTAGTATAAAATTTTAGTATAAAATCTACTTCTATTGGTACCATTACCACGGATAGCAATGAAAACGCTACTTTTTTTAAACATATTTTAGCACGCATTTAATTTTTTTTTAAATATTAAAATTTACACTCGAAAGGTTTTATTCTGGCATCAAGACGTATACCATTGTCAAAATAATCGAAAATAAAAATAATGAATTTCAGTATAAAATCATTACTTATTGGTGCCATAACCATGAACGCGTATGAAAATGCCACTTTATTTAAAAATATTTTTGCAAGCATAAAATTTTTTTAAAATATTTAAATTTTCCTTTGTAAGGTTTACTTCTAGGATTAAGACGTATACCGATGTGAATAATAGTCGAAAAATAATAATAAAATTTTAGTATAAAATTTTAGTATAAAATCTACCCCTATTGGTACCATTACCACGGATAGCAATGAAAACGCTACTATTTTTAAACATATTTTAGCACGCATTTAATTTTTTTTTAAATATTAAAATTTACATTCGAAAGGTTTTCTTCTGGCATCAAGACGTATACCATTGTCAAAATAATCGAAAATAAAAATAATGAATTTCAGTATAAAATCATTACTTATTGGTGCCATAACCATGAACGCGTATGAAAATGCCACTTTATTTAAAAATATTTTTGCAAGCATAAAATTTATTTAAAATATTTAAATTTTCCTTTGTAAGGTTTACTTCTAGGATTAAGACGTATACCGATGTGAATAATAGTCGAAAAATAATAATAAAATTTTAGTATAAAATTTTAGTATAAAATCTACCCCTATTGGTACCATTACCACGGATAGCAATGAAAACGCTACTTTTTTTAAACATATTTTAGCACGCATTTAATTTTTTTTAAAACATTAAAATTTACACTCGAAAGGTTTTCTTCTGGCATCAAGACGTATACCATTGTCAAAATAATCGAAAATAAAAATAATGAATTTCAGTATAAAATCATTACTTATTGGTGCCATAACCATGAACGCGTATGAAAATGCCACTTTATTTAAAAATATTTTTGCAAGCATAAAATTTTTTTAAAATATTTAAATTTTCCTTTGTAAGGTTTACTTCTAGGATTAAGACGTATACCGAAGTGAATAATAGTCGAAAAATAATAATAAAATTTTAGTATAAAATTTTAGTATAAAATCTACCCCTATTGGTACCATTACCACGGATAGCAATGAAAACGCTACTTTTTTTAAACATATTATAGCACGCATTTAATTTTTTTTTAAATATTAAAATTTACACTCGAAAGGTTTTCTTCTGGCATCAAGACGTATACCATTGTCAAAATAATCGAAAATAAAAATAATGAATTTCAGTATAAAATCATTACTTATTGGTGCCATAACCATGAACGCGTATGAAAATGCCACTTTATTTAAAAATATTTTTGCAAGCATAAATTTTTTTAAAATATTTAAATTTTCCTTTGTTAGGTTTACTTCTAGGATTAAGACGTATACCGATGTGAATAATAGTCGAAAAATAATAATAAAATTTTAGTATAAAATTTTAGTATAAAATCTACCCCTATTGGTACCATTACCACGGATAGCAATGAAAACGCTACTTTTTTTAAACATATTTTAGCACGCATTTAATTTTTTTTAAAACATTAAAATTTACACTCGAAAGGTTTTCTTCTGGCATCAAGACGTATACCATTGTCAAAATAATCGAAAATAAAAATAATGAATTTCAGTATAAAATCATTACTTATTGGTGCCATAACCATGAACGCGTATGAAAATGCTACTTTATTTAAAAATATTTTTGCAAGCATAAAATTTTTTTAAAATATTTAAATTTTCCTTTGTAAGGTTTACTTCTAGGATTAAGACGTATACCGAAGTGAATAATAGTCGAAAAATAATAATAAAATTTTAGTATAAAATTTTAGTATAAAATCTACCCCTATTGGTACCATTACCACGGATAGCAATGAAAACGCTACTATTTTTAAACATATTTTAGCACGCATTTAATTTTTTTTTAAATATTAAAATTTACACTCGAAAGGTTTTCTTCTGGCATCAAGACGTATACCATTGTCAAAATAATCGAAAATAAAAATAATGAATTTCAGTATAAAATCATTACTTATTGGTGCCATAACCATGAACGCGTATGAAAATGCCACTTTATTTAAAAATATTTTTGCAAGCATAAAATTTATTTAAAATATTTAAATTTTCCTTTGTAAGGTTTACTTCTAGGATTAAGACGTATACCGATGTGAATAATAGTCGAAAAATAATAATAAAATTTTAGTATAAAATTTTAGTATAAAATCTACCCCTATTGGTACCATTACCACGGATAGCAATGAAAACGCTACTTTTTTAAACATATTTTAGCACGCATTTAATTTTTTTTAAAACATTAAAATTTACACTCGAAAGGTTTTCTTCTGGCATCAAGACGTATACCATTGTCAAAATAATCGAAAATAAAAATAATGAATTTCAGTATAAAATCATTACTTATTGGTGCCATAACCATGAACGCGTATGAAAATGCCACTTTATTTAAAAATATTTTTGCAAGCATAAAATTTTTTTAAAATATTTAAATTTTCCTTTGTAAGGTTTACTTCTAGGATTAAGACGTATACCGAAGTGAATAATAGTCGAAAAATAATAATAAAATTTTAGTATAATATTTTAGTATAAAATCTACCCCTATTGGTACCATTACCACGGATAGCAATGAAAACGCTACTTTTTTTAAACATATTTTAGCACGCATTTAATTTTTTTTTAAATATTAAAATTTACACTCGAAAGGTTTTCTTCTGGCATCAAGACGTATACCATTGTCAAAATAATCGAAAATAAAAATAATGAATTTCAGTATAAAATCATTACTTATTGGTGCCATAACCATGAACGCGTATGAAAATGCCACTTTATTTAAAAATATTTTTGCAAGCATAAAATTTTTTTAAAATATTTAAATTTTCCTTTGTAAGGTTTACTTCTAGGATTAAGACGTATACCGATGTGAATAATAGTCGAAAAATAATAATAAAATTTTAGTATAAAATTTTAGTATAAAATCTACCCCTATTGGTACCATTACCACGGATAGCAATGAAAACGCTACTATTTTTAAACATATTTTAGCACGCATTTAATTTTTTTTTAAATATTAAAATTTACACTCGAAAGGTTTTCTTCTGGCATCAAGACGTATACCATTGTCAAAATAATCGAAAATAAAAATAATGAATTTCAGTATAAAATCATTACTTATTGGTGCCATAACCATGAACGCGTATGAAAATGCTACTTTATTTAAAAATATTTTTGCAAGCATAAAATTTATTTAAAATATTTAAATTTTCCTTTGTAAGGTTTACTTCTAGGATTAAGACGTATACCGGTGTAAATAATAGTCGAAAAATAATAATAAAATTTTAGTATAAAATTTTAGTATAAAATCTACCCCTATTGGTACCATTACCACGGATAGCAATGAAAACGCTACTTTTTTTAAACATATTTTAGCACGCATTTAATTTTTTTTTTAAATATTAAAATTTACACTCAAAAGGTTTTCTTCTGGCATCAAGGCGTACATCATTGTCAAAATAATCGAAAATAAAAATAATGAATTTCAGTATAAAATCATTACTTATTGGTGCCATAACCATGAACGCGTATGAAAATGCCACTTTATTTAAAAATATTTTTGCAAGCTTAAATTTTTTTTAAAATATTTAAATTTTCCTTTGTAAGGTTTACTTCTGGATTAAGACGTATACCGATGTGAATAATAGTCGAAAAATAATAATAAAGTTTTAGTATAAAATTTTAGTATAAAATCTACCCCTATTGGTACCATTACCACGGATAGCAATGAAAACGCTACTTTTTTTAAACATATTTTAGCACGCATTTAATTTTTTTTTAAATATTAAAATTTACACTCGAAAGGTTTTCTTCTGGCATCAAGACGTATACCATTGTCAAAATAATCGAAAATAAAAATAATGAATTTCAGTATAAAATCATTACTTATTGGTGCCATAACCATGAACGCGTATGAAAATGCCACTTTATTTAAAAATATTTTTGCAAGCATAAAATTTTTTTAAAATATTTAAATTTTCCTTTGTAAGGTTTACTTCTAGGATTAAGACGTATACCGATGTGAATAATAGTCGAAAAATAATAATAAAATTTTAGTATAAAATTTTAGTATAAAATCTACCCCTATTGGTACCATTACCACGGATAGCAATGAAAACGCTACTATTTTTAAACATATTTTAGCACGCATTTAATTTTTTTTTAAATATTAAAATTTACACTCGAAAGGTTTTCTTCTGGCATCAAGACGTATACCATTGTCAAAATAATCGAAAATAAAAATAATGAATTTCAGTATAAAATCATTACTTATTGGTGCCATAACCATGAACGCGTATGAAAATGCCACTTTATTTAAAAATATTTTTGCAAGCATAAAATTTATTTAAAATATTTAAATTTTCCTTTGTAAGGTTTACTTCTAGGATTAAGACGTATACCGATGTGAATAATAGTCGAAAAATAATAATAAAATTTTAGTATAAAATTTTAGTATAAAATCTACCCCTATTGGTACCATTACCACGGATAGCAATGAAAACGCTACTTTTTTTAAACATATTTTAGCACGCATTTAATTTTTTTTTTAAATATTAAAATTTACACTCAAAAGGTTTTCTTCTTTCATCAAGACGTACATCATTGTCAAAATAATCGAAAATAAAAATAATGAATTTCAGTATAAAATCATTACTTATTGGTGCCATAACCATGAACGCGTATGAAAATGCCACTTTATTTAAAAATATTTTTGCAAGCTTAAAATTTTTTTAAAATATTTAAATTTTCCTTTGTAAGGTTTACTTCTGGATTAAGACGTATACCGATGTGAATAATAGTCGAAAAATAATAATAAAGTTTTAGTATAAAATTTTAGTATAAAATCTACCCCTATTGGTACCATTACCACGGATAGCAATGAAAACGCTACTTTTTTTAAACATATTTTAGCACGCATTTAATTTTTTTTAAAACATTAAAATTTACACTCGAAAGGTTTTCTTCTGGCATCAAGACGTATACCATTGTCAAAATAATCGAAAATAAAAATAATGAATTTCAGTATAAAATCATTACTTATTGGTGCCATAACCATGAACGCGTATGAAAATGCCACTTTATTTAAAAATATTTTTGCAAGCATAAAATTTTTTTAAAATATTTAAATTTTCCTTTGTAAGGTTTACTTCTAGGATTAAGACGTATACCGAAGTGAATAATAGTCGAAAAATAATAATAAAATTTTAGTATAATATTTTAGTATAAAATCTACCCCTATTGGTACCATTACCACGGATAGCAATGAAAACGCTACTTTTTTTAAACATATTTTAGCACGCATTTAATTACTCGAAAGGTTTTCTTCTGGCATCAAGACGTATACCATTGTCAAAATAATCGAAAATAAAAATAATGAATTTCAGTATAAAATCATTACTTATTGGTGCCATAACCATGAACGCGTATGAAAATGCCACTTTATTTAAAAATATTTTTGCAAGCATAAAATTTTTTTAAAATATTTAAATTTTCCTTTGTAAGGTTTACTTCTAGGATTAAGACGTATACCGATGTGAATAATAGTCGAAAAATAATAATAAAATTTTAGTATAAAATTTTAGTATAAAATCTACCCCTATTGGTACCATTACCACGGATAGCAATGAAAACGCTACTATTTTTAAACATATTTTAGCACGCATTTAATTTTTTTTTAAATATTAAAATTTACACTCGAAAGGTTTTCTTCTGGCATCAAGACGTATACCATTGTCAAAATAATCGAAAATAAAAATAATGAATTTCAGTATAAAATCATTACTTATTGGTGCCATAACCATGAACGCGTATGAAAATGCTACTTTATTTAAAAATATTTTTGCAAGCATAAAATTTATTTAAAATATTTAAATTTTCCTTTGTAAGGTTTACTTCTAGGATTAAGACGTATACCGATGTGAATAATAGTCGAAAAATAATAATAAAATTTTAGTATAAAATTTTAGTATAAAATCTACCCCTATTGGTACCATTACCACGGATAGCAATGAAAACGCTACTTTTTTTAAACATATTTTAGCACGCATTTAATTTTTTTTTTAAATATTAAAATTTACACTCAAAAGGTTTTCTTCTGGCATCAAGGCGTACATCATTGTCAAAATAATCGAAAATAAAAATAATGAATTTCAGTATAAAATCATTACTTATTGGTGCCATAACCATGAACGCGTATGAAAATGCCACTTTATTTAAAAATATTTTTGCAAGCTTAAATTTTTTTTAAAATATTTAAATTTTCCTTTGTAAGGTTTACTTCTGGATTAAGACGTATACCGATGTGAATAATAGTCGAAAAATAATAATAAAGTTTTAGTATAAAATTTTAGTATAAAATCTACCCCTATTGGTACCATTACCACGGATAGCAATGAAAACGCTACTTTTTTTAAACATATTTTAGCACGCATTTAATTTTTTTTTAAATATTAAAATTTACACTCGAAAGGTTTTCTTCTGGCATCAAGACGTATACCATTGTCAAAATAATCGAAAATAAAAATAATGAATTTCAGTATAAAATCATTACTTATTGGTGCCATAACCATGAACGCGTATGAAAATGCCACTTTATTTAAAAATATTTTTGCAAGCATAAAATTTTTTTAAAATATTTAAATTTTCCTTTGTAAGGTTTACTTCTAGGATTAAGACGTATACCGATGTGAATAATAGTCGAAAAATAATAATAAAATTTTAGTATAAAATTTTAGTATAAAATCTACCCCTATTGGTACCATTACCACGGATAGCAATGAAAACGCTACTATTTTTAAACATATTTTAGCACGCATTTAATTTTTTTTTAAATATTAAAATTTACACTCGAAAGGTTTTCTTCTGGCATCAAGACGTATACCATTGTCAAAATAATCGAAAATAAAAATAATGAATTTCAGTATAAAATCATTACTTATTGGTGCCATAACCATGAACGCGTATGAAAATGCCACTTTATTTAAAAATATTTTTGCAAGCATAAAATTTATTTAAAATATTTAAATTTTCCTTTGTAAGGTTTACTTCTAGGATTAAGACGTATACCGATGTGAATAATAGTCGAAAAATAATAATAAAATTTTAGTATAAAATTTTAGTATAAAATCTACCCCTATTGGTACCATTACCACGGATAGCAATGAAAACGCTACTTTTTTTAAACATATTTTAGCACGCATTTAATTTTTTTTTTAAATATTAAAATTTACACTCAAAAGGTTTTCTTCTTTCATCAAGACGTACATCATTGTCAAAATAATCGAAAATAAAAATAATGAATTTCAGTATAAAATCATTACTTATTGGTGCCATAACCATGAACGCGTATGAAAATGCCACTTTATTTAAAAATATTTTTGCAAGCTTAAAATTTTTTTAAAATATTTAAATTTTCCTTTGTAAGGTTTACTTCTGGATTAAGACGTATACCGATGTGAATAATAGTCGAAAAATAATAATAAAGTTTTAGTATAAAATTTTAGTATAAAATCTACCCCTATTGGTACCATTACCACGGATAGCAATGAAAACGCTACTTTTTTTAAACATATTTTAGCACGCATTTAATTTTTTTTAAAACATTAAAATTTACACTCGAAAGGTTTTCTTCTGGCATCAAGACGTATACCATTGTCAAAATAATCGAAAATAAAAATAATGAATTTCAGTATAAAATCATTACTTATTGGTGCCATAACCATGAACGCGTATGAAAATGCCACTTTATTTAAAAATATTTTTGCAAGCATAAAATTTTTTTAAAATATTTAAATTTTCCTTTGTAAGGTTTACTTCTGGATTAAGACGTATACCGATGTGAATAATAGTCGAAAAATAATAATAAAGTTTTAGTATAAAATTTTAGTATAAAATCTACCCCTATTGGTACCATTACCACGGATAGCAATGAAAACGCTACTTTTTTTAAACATATTTTAGCACGCATTTAATTTTTTTTTAAATATTAAAATTTACACTCGAAAGGTTTTCTTCTGGCATCAAGACGTATACCATTGTCAAAATAATCGAAAATAAAAATAATGAATTTCAGTATAAAATCATTACTTATTGGTGCCATAACCATGAACGCGTATGAAAATGCCACTTTATTTAAAAATATTTTTGCAAGCATAAATATTTTTTAAAATATTTAAATTTTCCTTTGTAAGGTTTACTTCTAGGATTAAGACGTATACCGATGTGAATAATAGTCGAAAAATAATAATAAAATTTTAGTATAAAATTTTAGTATAAAATCTACCCCTATTGGTACCATTACCACGGATAGCAATGAAAACGCTACTTTTTTTAAACATATTTTAGCACACATTTAATTTTTTTTAAAACATTAAAATTTACACTCGAAAGGTTTTCATCTGGCATCAAGACGTATACCATTGTCAAAATAATCGAAAATAAAAATAATGAATTTCAGTATAAAATCATTACTTATTGGTGCCATAACCATGAACGCGTATGAAAATGCCACTTTATTTAAAAATATTTTTGCAAGCATAAAATTTTTTTAAAATATTTAAATTTTCCTTTGTAAGGTTTACTTCTGGATTAAGACGTATACCGATGTGAATAATAGTCGAAAAATAATAATAAAGTTTTAGTATAAAATTTTAGTATAAAATCTACCCCTATTGGTACCATTACCACGGATAGCAATGAAAACGCTACTTTTTTTAAACATATTTTAGCACGCATTTAATTTTTTTTTAAATATTAAAATTTACACTCGAAAGGTTTTCTTCTGGCATCAAGACGTATACCATTGTCAAAATAATCGAAAATAAAAATAATGAATTTCAGTATAAAATCATTACTTATTGGTGCCATAACCATGAACGCGTATGAAAATGCCACTTTATTTAAAAATATTTTTGCAAGCATAAAATTTTTTTAAAATATTTAAATTTTCCTTTGTAAGGTTTACTTCTAGGATTAAGACGTATACCGATGTGAATAATAGTCGAAAAATAATAATAAAATTTTAGTATAAAAAATTAGGTAAAATCTACCCCTATTGGTACCATTACCACGGATAGCAATGAAAACGCTACTATTTTTAAACATATTTTAGCACGCATTTAATTTTTTTTTAAATATTAAAATTTACACTCGAAAGGTTTTCTTCTGGCATCAAGACGTATACCATTGTCAAAATAATCGAAAATAAAAATAATGAATTTCAGTATAAAATCATTACTTATTGGTGCCATAACCATGAACGCGTATGAAAATGCCACTTTATTTAAAAATATTTTTGCAAGCATAAAATTTATTTAAAATATTTAAATTTTCCTTTGTAAGGTTTACTTCTAGGATTAAGACGTATACCGATGTGAATAATAGTCGAAAAATAATAATAAAATTTTAGTATAAAATTTTAGTATAAAATCTACCCCTATTGGTACCATTACCACGGATAGCAATGAAAACGCTACTTTTTTTAAACATATTTTAGCACGCATTTAATTTTTTTTTTAAATATTAAAATTTACACTCAAAAGGTTTTCTTCTGGCATCAAGACGTATATCATTGTCAAAATAATCGAAAATAAAAATAATGAATTTCAGTATAAAATCATTACTTATTGGTGCCATAACCATGAACGCGTATGAAAATGCCACTTTATTTAAAAATATTTTTGCAAGCTTAAAATTTTTTTAAAATATTTAAATTTTCCTTTGTAAGGTTTACTTCTGGATTAAGACGTATACCGATGTGAATAATAGTCGAAAAATAATAATAAAGTTTTAGTATAAAATTTTAGTATAAAATCTACCCCTATTGGTACCATTACCACGGATAGTAATGAAAACGCTACTTTTTTTAAACATATTTTAGCACGCATTTAATTTTTTTTTTTATATTAAAATTTACACTCGAAAGGTTTTCTTCTGGCATCAAGACGTATACCATTGTCAAAATAATCGAAAATAAAAATAATGAATTTCAGTATAAAATCATTACTTATTGGTGCCATAACCATGAACGCGTATGAAAATGCCACTTTATTTAAAAATATTTTTGCAAGCATAAAATTTTTTTAAAATATTTAAATTTTCCTTTGTAAGGTTTACTTCTAGGATTAAGACGTATACCGATGTGAATAATAGTCGAAAAATAATAATAAAATTTTAGTATAAAATCTACCACTATTGGTACCATTACCACGGATAGCAATGAAAACGCTACTATTTTTAAACATATTTTAGCACGCATTTAATTTTTTTTTAAATATTAAAATTTACACTCGAAAGGTTTTCTTCTGGCATCAAGACGTATACCATTGTCAAAATAATCGAAAATAAAAATAATGAATTTCAGTATAAAATCATTACTTATTGGTGCCATAACCATGAACGCGTATGAAAATGCCACTTTATTTAAAAATATTTTTGCAAGCATAAAATTTTTTTAAAATATTTAAATTTTCCTGTGTAAGGTTTACTTCTAGGATTAAGACGTATACCGATGTGAATAATAGTCGAAAAATAATAATAAAATTTTAGTATAAAATTTTAGTATAAAATCTACCCCTATTGGTACCATTACCACGGATAGCAATGAAAACGCTACTTTTTTTAAACATATTTTAGCACGCATATAATTTTTTTTAAAATATTAAAATTTACACTCGAAAGGTTTTCTTCTGGCATCAAGACGTATACCATTGTCAGAATAATCGAAAATAAAAATAATGAATTTCAGTATAAAATCATTACTTATTGGTGCCATAACCATGAACGCGTATGAAAATGCCACTTTATTTAAAAATATTTTTGCAAGCATAAAATTTTTTTAAAATATTTAAATTTTTATTTGTAAGGTTTACTTCTGGATTAAGACGTATACCGATGTGAATAATAGTCGAAAAATAATAATAAAGTTTTAGTATAAAATTTTAGTATAAAATCTACCCCTATTGGTACCATTACCACGGATAGCAATGAAAACGCTACTTTTTTTAAACATATTTTAGCACGCATTTAATTTTTTTTTAAATATTAAAATTTACACTCGAAAGGTTTTCTTCTGGCATCAAGACGTATACCATTGTCAAAATAATCGAAAATAAAAATAATGAATTTCAGTATAAAATCATTACTTATTGGTGCCATAACCATGAACGCGTATGAAAATGCCACTTTATTTAAAAATATTTTTGCAAGCATAAAATTTTTTTAAAATATTTAAATTTGGCTTTGTAAGGTTTACTTCTAGGATTAAGACGTATACCGATGTGAATAATAGTCGAAAAATAATAATAAAATTTTAGTATAAAATTTTAGTATAAAATCTACCCCTATTGGTACCATTACCACGGATAGCAATGAAAACGCTACTATTTTTAAACATATTTTAGCACGCATTTAATTTTTTTTTAACTATTAAAATTTACACTCGAAAGGTTTTCTTCTGGCATCAAGACGTATACCATTGTCAAAATAATCGAAAATAAAAATAATGAATTTCAGTATAAAATCATTACTTATTGGTGCCATAACCATGAACGCGTATGAAAATGCCACTTTATTTAAAAACATTTTTGCAAGCATAAAATTTTTTTAAAATATTTAAATTTTCCTTTGTAAGGTTTACTTCTAGGATTAAGACGTATACCGATGTGAATAATAGTCGAAAAATAATAATAAAATTTTAGTATAAAATTTTAGTATAAAATCTACCCCTATTGGTACCATTACCACGGATAGCAATGAAAACGCTACTTTTTTTAAACATATTTTAGCACGCATTTAATTTTTTTTTAAATATTAAAATTTACTCTCAAAAGGTTTTCTTCTGGCATCAAGACGTATATCATTGTCAAAATAATCGAAAATAAACATAATGATTTTCAGTATAAAATCATTACTTATGGTAACATAACCATGAACGCGTATGAAAATGCCACTTTATTTAAAAATATTTTTGCAAGCATAAAATTTTTTTTTAAATATTTAAATTTTCCTTTGTAAGGTTTCCATAGGGTGAGACCCATAACTCACGCGAAAAGACGCACATTTGGGAGAAAACAAGAAAAAAGTGAAAAAAACAGAAAAACGCCTGTAGCCCATAAACAACTGCTGCTAGCGACCTGCGGGTGACGTCACCGTCTTCAGCGGGATCGCTTCCATTGGATGAGACCCAAAACTCACGCGGAAAAAAGCACATTTGAGAGAAAAGAAGCAAAAAGTGAAAAAAACAGAAAAACTCCTGTAGCTCCTAAACGGCAGCAGCTAGCGACCTGCGGGTGACGGCTTCGTCTTCAGCGGGAACGCTTCAATAGGATGAGACCCATAACTCACGCGAAAAGACGCACATTTGGGAGAAAACAAGCAACAGTGAAGAAAACAGAAAAACGCCTGTAGCTCCTAAACGGCTGCAGCTAGCGATTTGCGGGTGACGGCACCGTCTTCAGCGGGAATGCTTCCATAGGATGAGATCCATAACTTACGCGAAAAGATGTACATTTTTGAATAACAAGCAAAAAGTGAAAAAAACAGAAAAACGCTTTAAGCTCCTAACACAACTGCAGCTAGAGACCTGCGGGTGACGCCATCGTCTTCAGCAGGATCGCTTCAATTGGATGAGTCCCTTTAACTCACGCGAAAAGACGCACATTTGGGAGAAAACAAGGAAAAAGTGAAAAAAACAGAAAAACGCCTTAAGCTCCTAAACAACTGCTGCTAGCGACATGCGGGTGACGTCATCGTCTTTAGTGGAAACGCTTCAATAGGATGAGACCCATAACTCACGCGAAAAGACGCACATTTGAGAGAAAGAAGCAAAAAGTAAAAAAAACAACAGAAAAACGCCTGTATCTCCTAAACGGCTGCAGCTAGCGTTCTGCGGGTGACGGCATCGTACTCAAGGGCAACGATTCCATAGGCCTTGACCCATAACCCACGCGAAAAGAAGCACATTTTGGAGAAAACAAGCAAATAGTGAAAAAAAAACAGAAAAACGCCTGTAGCTCCTAAACGGCTGCAGCAAGCGACCTGCGGTTGACGTCATCGTCTTCAGCGGGTTCGCTTCTATAGGATGAGACCCATAATTTACGCGGAAAGAAGCAAATTTGAGAGAAAAGAAGCAAAAAGTGAAATAAACAGAAAAACGCCTGTAGCTCCTAAACGGCAGCAGCTAGCGACCTGCGGGTGACGGCATCGTCTTCAGCGGGAACGCTTCAATAGGATGAGACACATAACTCACGCGAAAAGACGCACATTTGGGAGAAAACAAGCAACAGTGAAAAAAACAGAAAAACGCCTGTAGCTCCTAAACGGCTGCAGCTAGCGATTTGCGGGTGACGGCACCGTCTTCAGCGGGAAAGCTTCCATAGGATGAGACCCATAACTTACGCGAAAAGATGTACATTTTTGAGATAACAAGCAAAAAGTGAAAAAAACAGAAAAACGCCTTAAGGTCCTAAACAACTGCAGCTAGCGACCTGCGGGTGACGCCATCGTCTTCAGCGGGAACGTTTCCATACGATGAGACCCATATCCCACGTGATATACGCACATTTACGAGAAAACAAGCAAAAAGTGAAAAAAACAGAAAAACGCCTTTAGCTCCTAAACAAATGCAGCTAGCGACCTGCGGGTGACGTCATCGTCTTCAGCGGGAACGCTTTCATAGGATGAGACCCATAACTCACGCGGAAAGAAGCACATTTGAGAGAAAAGAAGCAAAAAGTGAAAAAAACAGAAAAACGCCTGTAGCTCCTAAACGGCTGCTGCTAGCGACCTGCGGGTAACGTCGTCGTCTTCAGCGGGAACGCTTCCATAAGATGAGACCCATAACTCACGCGTAAAGACGGACATTTGGGAGAAAACAAGCAAAATGTGAAAAATACAGAAATACGCCTTTAGCTCCTAAACAACTGCAGCTAGTGACCTGCGGCTGACGTCGTCGTCTTCAGCGGGAAAGCTTCCATAGTGTCAAAACATAACTCACGGGAAAAGACGCACATTTGGGAAAAACAAGAAAAAAGTGAAAAAAAACAGGAAAACTCCTATAGCACATAAACAACTGCTGCTAGCGACCTGCGGGTGACGTCATCGTCTTCAGCGGGAACGCTTCAATAGGAGGAGACCCATAACTCACGCGAAAAGACGCACATTTTGGAGAAATCAAGCAAAATGTGAAAAAAACATAAAAACGCCTGTAGCTCCTAAACGGCTGCAACAAGCGACCTGCGGGTGACGTCATCGTCTTCAGCGGGATCGCTTCCATTGGATGAGACCCATAACTCACGCGGAAAGAAGCACATTTCAGAGAAAAGAAGCAAAAAATGAAAAAAACAGAAAAACGCCTGTAGCTCCTAAACGGCAGCAGCTAGCGACCTGCGGGTGACGGCAACGTCTTCAGCGGGAACGCTTCAATAGGATGAGACCCATAACTCACGCGAAAAGACGCACATTTGGGAGAAAACAAGCAACAGTGAAAAAAACAGAAAAACGCCTGTAGCTCCTAAACGGCTGCAGCTAGCGATTTGCGGGTGACGGCACCGTCTTCAGCGGGAATGCTTCCATAGGATGAGACCCATAACTTACGCGAAAAGATGTACATTTTTGAATAACAAGCAAAAAGTGAAAAAAACAGAAAAACGCCTAAAGCTCCTAAACAACTGCAGCTAGCGACCTGCGGGTGACGCCATCGTCTTCAGCAGGATCGCTTCAATTGGATGAGTCCCTTTAACTTACGCGAAAAGACGCACATTTGGGAAAAAACAAGCAAAAGTGAAAAAAACATAAAAACGCCTGTAGCTCCTAAACGGCTGCCGCTAGCGACCTGCGGGTGACGTCATCGTCTGCAGCGGGAACGCTTTCATAGGATTAGACGCATAACTCACGCGAAAAGACGCACATTTGAGAGAAAAGAAGCAAAAAGTGAAAAAAACAGAAAAACGCCTGTAGCTCCTAAACGGCTGCTGCTAGCGACCTGCGGGTAACGTCATCGTCTTCAGCGGGAACGCTTCCATAAGATGAGACCCATAACTTACGCGTAAAGACGCACATTTGGGAGAAAACAAGCAAAATGTGAAAAATACAGAAATACGCCTTTAGCTCCTAAACAACTGCAGCTAGTGACCTGCGGCTGACGTCTTCGTCTTCAGCGGGAAAGCTTCCATAGTGTCAAAACATAACTCACGCGAAAAGACGCACATTTGGGAGAAAACAAGGAAAAAGTGAGAAAAACAGAAAAACGCCTTAAGCTCCTAAACAACTGCTGCTAGCGACCTGCGGGTGACGTCATCGTCTTTAGCGGGAACGCTTCAATAGGATGAGACCCATAACTCACGCGAAAAGACGCACATTTGAGAGAAAGAAGCAATTAGTAAAAAAAACAACAGAAAAACGCCTGTAGCTCCTAAAAGACTGCAGCTAGCGTTCTGCGGGTGACGGCATCGTATTTAGGGGCAACGATTCCATAGGCCTTGACCCATAACCCACGCGAAAAGACGCACATTTTGGAGAAAACAAGCAAAAAGTGAAAAAAAACAGAAAAACGCCCGTAGCTCCTAAAGAGCTGCCGCTAGCGACCTACGGGTGACGTCACCGTCTGCAGGGGGAACGCTTCCATAGGGTGAGACCCATAACTCACGCGAAAAGACGCACATTTGGGAGAAAACAAGAAAAAAGTGAAAAAAACAGAAAAACGCCTGTAGCTCATAAACAACTGCTGCTAGCGACCTGCGGGTGACGTCATCGTCTTCAGCGGGATCGCTTCCATTGGATGAGACCCATAACTCACGCGGAAAAAAGGCACATTTGAGAGAAAAGAAGCAAAAAGTGAAAAAAACAGAAAAACGCCTGTAGCTCCTAAACGGCAGCAGCTAGCGACCTGCGGGTGACGGCTTCGTCTTCAGCGGGAACGCTTCAATAGGATGAGACCCATAACTCACGCGAAAAGACGCACATTTGGGAGAAAACAAGCAACAGTGAAGAAAACAGAAAAACACCTGTAGCTCCTAAACGGCTGCAGCTAGCGATTTGCGGGTGACGGCACCGTCTTCAGCGGGAATGCTTCCATAGGATGAGATCCATAACTTACGCGAAAAGATGTACATTTTTGAATAACAAGCAAAAAGTGAAAAAAACAGAAAAACGCTTTAAGCTCCTAAACAACTGCAGCTAGAGACCTGCGGGTGACGCCATCGTCTTCAGCAGGATCGCTTCAATTGGATGAGTCCCTTTAACTCACGCGAAAAGACGCACATTTGGGAGAAAACAAGCAAAAGTGAAAAAAACAGAAAAACGCCTTTAGCTCCTAAACGGCTCCAGCTAGCGATTTGCGGGTGAACTCACCGTCTTCATCGGGAAAGCTTTTATAGGATGAGACCCATAACTTACGCGAAAAGACGTACATTTATGAGAAAACAAGCAAAAAGTGAAAAAAACATTAAAAACGCCTGTAGCTCCTAAACGGCTGCCGCTAGCGACCTGAGGGTGACGTCATCGTCTGCAGCGGGAACGCTTTCATAGGATTAGACGCATAACTCACGCGAAAAGACGCACATTTGAGAGAAAAGAAGCAAAAAGTGAAAAAAAAAAAAAACGCCTGTAGCTCCTAAACAACTGCGGCTAGTGACCTGCGGCTGACGTCTTCGTCTTCAGCGGGAAAGCTTCCATAGTGTCAAAACATAACTCACGCGAAAAGACGCACATTTGGGAGAAACAAGGAAAAAGTGAAAAAAACAGAAAAACGCCTTAACCTCCTAAACAACTGCTGCTAGCGACATGCGGGTGACGTCATCGTCTTTAGTGGAAACGCTTCAATAGGATGAGACCCATAACTCACGCGAAAAGACGCACATTTGAGAGAAAGAAGCAAAAAGTAAAAAAAACAACAGAAAAACGCCTGTATCTCCTAAACGGCTGCAGCTAGCGTTCTGCGGGTGACGGCATCGTACTCAAGGGCAACGATTCCATAGGCCTTGACCCATAACCCACGCGAAAAGAATCACATTTTGGAGAAAACAAGCAAATAGTGAAAAAAAAAACAGAAAAACGCCTGTAGCTCCTAAACGGCTGCAGCAAGCGACCTGCGGTTGACGTCATCGTCTTCAGCGGGTTCGCTTCTATAGGATGAGACCCATAATTTACGCGGAAAGAAGCAAATTTGAGAGAAAAGAAGCAAAAAGTGAAATAAACAGAAAAACGCCTGTAGCTCCTAAACGGCAGCAGCTAGCGACCTGCGGGTGACGGCATCGTCTTCAGCGGGAACGCTTCAATAGGATGAGACACATAACTCACGCGAAAAGACGCACATTTGGGAGAAAACAAGCAACAGTGAAAAAAACAGAAAAACGCCTGTAGCTCCTAAACGGCTGCAGCTAGCGATTTGCGGGTGACGGCACCGTCTTCAGCGGGAAAGCTTCCATAGGATGAGACCCATAACTTACGCGAAAAGATGTACATTTTTGAGATAACAAGCAAAAAGTGAAAAAAACAGAAAAACGCCTTAAGGTCCTAAACAACTGCAGCTAGCGACCTGCGGGTGACGCCATCGTCTTCAGCGGGAACGTTTCCATACGATGAGACCCATATCCCACGTGATATACGCACATTTACGAGAAAACAAGCAAAAAGTGAAAAAAACAGAAAAACGCCTTTAGCTCCTAAACAAATGCAGCTAGCGACCTGCGGGTGACGTCATCGTCTTCAGCGGGAACGCTTTCATAGGATGAGACCCATAACTCACGCGGAAAGAAGCACATTTGAGAGAAAAGAAGCAAAAAGTGAAAAAAACAGAAAAACGCCTGTAGCTCCTAAACGGCTGCTGCTAGCGACCTACGGGTAACGTCGTCGTCTTCAGCGGGAACGCTTCCATAAGATGAGACCCATAACTCACGCGTAAAGACGTACATTTGGGAGAAAACAAGCAAAATGTGAAAAATACAGAAATACGCCTTTAGCTCCTAAACAACTGCAGCTAGTGACCTGCGGCTGACGTCGTCGTCTTCAGCGGGAAAGCTTCCATAGTGTCAAAACATAACTCACGGGAAAAGACGCACATTTGGGAAAAACAAGAAAAAAGTGAAAAAAACAGGAAAACGCCTATAGCTCATAAACAACTGCTGCTAGCGACCTGCGGGTGACGTCATCGTCTTCAGCGGGAACGCTTCAATAGGAGGAGACCCATAACTCACGCGAAAAGACGCACATTTTGGAGAAATCAAGCAAAATGTGAAAAAAACATAAAAACGCCTGTAGCTCCTAAACGGCTGCAACAAGCGACCTGCGGGTGACGTCATCGTCTTCAGCGGGATCGCTTCCATTGGATGAGACCCATAACTCACGCGGAAAGAAGCACATTTCAGAGAAAAGAAGCAAAAAAAGAAAAAAACAGAAAAACGCCTGTAGCTCCTAAACGGCAGCAGCTAGCGACCTGCGGGTGACGGCATCGTCTTCAGCGGGAACGCTTCAATAGGATGAGACCCATAACTCACGCGAAAAGACGCACATTTGGGAGAAAACAAGCAACAGTGAAAAAAACAGAAAAACGCCTGTAGCTCCTAAACGGCTGCAGCTAGCGATTTGCGGGTGACGGCACCGTCTTCAGCGGGAATGTTTCCATAGGATGAGACCCATAACTTACGCGAAAAGATGTACATTTTTGAATAACAAGCAAAAAGTGAAAAAAACAGAAAAACGCCTAAAGCTCCTAAACAACTGCAGCTAGCGACCTGCGGGTGACGCCATCGTCTTCAGCAGGATCGCTTCAATTGGATGAGTCCCTTTAACTTACGCGAAAAGACGCACATTTGGGAGAAAACAAGCAAAAGTGAAAAAAACAGAAAAACGCCTTTAGCTCCTAAACGGCTCCAGCTAGCGATTTGCGGGTGACGTCACCGTCTTCAGCGGGAAAGCTTCGATAGGATGAGACCCATAACTTACGCAAAAAGACGTACATTTATGAGAAAACAAGCAAAAAGTGAAAAAAAACATTAAAAACGCCTGTAGCTCCTTAACGGCTGCCGCTAGCGACCTGAGGGTGACGTCATCGTCTGCAGCGGGAACGCTTTCATAGGATTATCCGCGTAACTCACGCGAAAAGACGCACATTTGAGAGAAAATAAGCAAAAAGTGAAAAAAACAGAAAAACGCCTGTAGCTCCTAAACGGCTGCTGCTAGCGACCTTCGGGTAACGTCATCGTCTTCAGCGGGAACGCTTCCATAACATGAGACCCATAACTCACGCGTAAAGACGCACATTTGGGAGAAAACAAGCAAAATGTGAAAAATACAGAAATACGCCTTTAGCTCCTAAACAACTGCAGCTAGTGACCTGCAGTTGACGTCTTCGTCTTCAGCGGGAAAGCTTCCATAGTGTCAAAACATAACTCACGCGAAAAGACGCACATTTGGGAGAAAACAAGGAAAAAGTGAAAAAAACAGAAAAACGCCTTAAGCCCCTAAACAACTGCTGCTAGCGACCTGCGGGTGACGTCATCGTCTTTGGCGGGAACGCTTCAATAGGATGAGACCCATAACTCACGCGAAAAGACGCACATTTAAGAGAAAGAAGCAAAAAGTAAAAAAAACAACAGAAAAACGCCTGTAGCTCCTAAACGGCTGCAGCTAGCGTTCTGCGGGTGACGGCTTCGTACTCAGGGACAACGATTCCATAGGGTGGGACCCATAACTCACGCGAAAAGACGCTCATTTGGGAGAAAACAAGGAAAAAGTGAAAAAAACAGAAAAACGCCTGTAGCTCATAAACAACTGCTGCTAGCGACCTGCGGGTGACGTCATCGTCTTCAGCGGGAACGCTTCAATAGGAGGAGACCCATAACTCACGCGAAAAGACGCACATTTTAGAAAACAAATAAAATGTGAAAAAAACATAAAAACGCCTGTAGCTCCTAACCGGCTGCAGCAAGCGACCTGCGGGTGACGTCATCGTCTTCAGCGGGATCGCTTCCATAGGATGAGACCCATAACTCACGCGAAAAGACGCACATTAGGGAGAAAACAAGCAACAGTGAAAAAAACAGAAAAACGCCTGTAGCTCCTAAACGGCTGCAGCTAGCGATTTGCGGGTGACGGCACCGTCTTCAGCGGGAAAGCTTCCATAGGATGAGAAAATATGTTCATTTTTGAGATAACAAGCAAAAAGTGAAAAAAACAGAAAAACGCCTTAAGGTCCTAAACAACTGCATCTAGCGACCTGCGTGTGACGCCATCGTCTTCAGCGGGAACGTTTCCATACGATGAGACCCATAACCCACGTGATATACGCACATTTACGAGAAAACAAGCAAAAAGTGAAAAAAAACAGAAAAACGCCTTTAACTCCTAAACAAATGCAGCAAGCGACCTGCGGGTGACGTCATCGTCATCAGCGGGAACGCTTCCATAGGTTGAGACCCATAACTCATGCGAAAAGACGCACATTTGGAAGAAAACAAGCAAAAAGTGAAAAAAAACAGAAAAACGCCTGTAGCTCCTAAACGGCTGCAGCAAGCGATTTGCGGGTGACGCACCGTCTTCAGCGGGAAGGCTTTCATAGGATGAGACCCATAACTTACGCGAAAAGACGTACATTTTTGAGAAAACAAGCAAAAAGTGAAAAAAACATAAAAACGCCTGTAGCTTCTAAACGGCTGCCGCTAGCGACCTGCGGGTGACGTCATCGTCTGCAGCGGGAAAGCTTTCATAGGATGAGACCCAAAACTCACGCGTAAAGACGCACATTTGGGAGAAAACAAGCAAAATGTGAAAAATATAGAAATACGCCTTTAGTTCCTAAACAACTGCAGCTAGTGACCTGCGGCTGACGTCTTCGTCTTCAGCGGGAAAGCTTCCATAGTGTCAAAACATAACTCACGCGAAAAGACGCACATTTGGGAGAAAACAAGGAAAAAGTGAAAAAAACAGGAAAACGCCTTAAGATCCTAAACAACTGCTGCTAGCGACCTGCAGGTGACGTCATCGTCTTTAGCGGGAACGCTTCAATAGGATGAGACCCATAACTCACGCGAAAAAACGCACATTTGAGAGAAAAGAAGCAAAAAGTAAAAAAAAAAACAGAAAAACGCCTGTAGCTCCTAAACGGCTGCAGCTAGCGTTCTGCGGGTGACAGCATCGTACTCAGGGGCAACGATTCCATAGGCCTTGACCCATAACCCACGCGAAAAGACAAACATTTTGGAGAAAACAAACAAAAAGTAAAAAAAAAACAGAAAAACGCCTGTAGCTCATAAACAACTGCTGCTAGCGACCTGCGGGTGACGTCATCGTCTGCAGCGGGAACGCTTCCATAGGGTGAGACCCATAACTCACGCGAAAAGACGCACATTTAGGAGAAAACAAGGAAAAAGTGAAAAAAACAGAAAAACGCCTGTAGCTCATAAACAACTGCTGCTAGCGACCTGCGGGTGACGTCATCGTCTTCAGCGGGAACGTTTAAATAGGAGGAGACCCATAACTCACGCGAAAAGACGCACATTTTGGAGAAAACAAGCAAAATGTGAAAAAAACATAAAAACGCCTGTAGCTCCTAAACGGCAGCAAGAAGCGACCTGCGGGTGACGTCATCGTCTTCAGCGGGATCGCTTCCATTGGATGAGACCCATAACTCACGCGGAAAGAAGCACATTTCAGAGAAAAGAAGCAAAAAGTGAAAAAAACAGAAAAACGCCTGTGGCTCCTAAACGGATGCAGCTAGCGACTTGCGGGTGATGTCATCGTCTGCAGCGGAACGCTTCCATAGGATTAGACCCATAACTTACGCGAAAAGACGCATATTTGAAAGAAAAGAAACAAAAATTGAAAAAAACAGAAAAATGCCTGTAGCTCCTAAACAGCTGCCGCTAGCGACCTGCGGGTGACGTCATCGTCTTCAGCGGGAAAGCTTCCATAGGGTGAGACCCATAACTCACGCGAAAAGACGCACATTTAAGAGAAAACAAGGAAAAAGTGGAAAAAACAGAAAAACGCCTGTAGCTCCTAATGAACTGCTGCTAGCGACCTGCGGGTGACGTCATCGTCTTTAGCGGGAACGCTTGAATAGAATGAGACCCATAACTCACGCGAAAAGACGCACATCTTCTAGAAAACAAAGAAAATGTGAAAAAACATAAAAACGCCTGTAGCTTTTAAACGGCTGCAACAAGCAACCTGCGGGTGACGTCATCGTCTTCAGCGGGATTGCTTCCATAGGATGAGACCCATAACTCACGCGAAAAGACGTACATTTTTGTGAAAACAAGGAAATAGTGAAAAAAAAACAGAAAAACGCCTGTAGTTCCTAAACGGCTGCCGCTAGCGACCTGCGGGTGACGGCATCGTCTGCAGCGGGAACGCTTACATAGGATTAGACCTATAACTCACGCGAAAAGACGCACATTTGAGAGAAAAGAAGCAAAAAGTGAAAAAAACAGAAATACGCTTGTCGCTCCTAAACGGCTGCTGCTAGCGACCTGCGGGTGACGTCATCGTCTTTATCGGGACGCTTCTATAGGATGAGTCCCATAACTAACGCAAAAAAAAAGCACATTTGGGGAAAAACAAGCAAAAAGTAAAAAAAAAAACGCCTTCAGCTCTTAAACGGCTGCAGCTAGTGATTTGCGGGTGACGTCACCGTCTTCAGAGGGAACGCTTCCATAGGATGAGTACCATAATTTACGCGAAAAGACGTACATTTTTGCGAAAACAAGCAAAAAGTGAAAAAAACAGAAAAACGCCTGTAGCTCCTAAACGGATGCAGCTAGCGACCTGCGGGTAACGTCATCGTCTTTAGCGGGAACGCTTTCATAAGATGAGACCCATAACTCACGCAAAAAGACCCACATTTGAGAGAAAAGAAGCAAAAAGTGAAAAAAACAGAAAAACGCCTGTAGCTCCTAAACGGCTGCAGCTAGCGACCTGCGGGTGACGGCATCGTACTCAGGGGCAACGTTTCCATAGGCCTTGACCCATAACCCACGCGAAAAGACGCACATTTTGGAGAAAACAAGCAAAAAGTGAAAAAAAAACAGAAAAACGCTTGTAGCTCCTAAAGAGCTGCCTATAGCTTTATGCGGGTGACGTCATCGTCTTCAGCGGGAAAGCTTCCATAGGGTGAGACCCATAACTCTCGCGAAAAGACGCACATTTGGGAGAAAACAAGGAAAAAGTGAAAACAATAGAAAAACGCCTGTAGCTCCTAAACAACTGCTGGTAGCGACCTGCGGGTGACGTCATCGTCTTCAGCGGGAACGCTTCAATAGGATGAGACCCATAACTCACGCGAAAAGACGCACATTTTGGAGAAAACAAGCAAAATGTGAAAAAACCATATAAACGCCTGTAGCTCCTAAACGGCTGCAACAAGCGACCTGCGGGTGACGTCATCGTCTTCACGATGAGACCCATAACCGACGTGATATATGCACATTTGGGAGAAAACAAGCAAAAAGTGAAAAAAACAGAAAAACGCCTTTAGCTCCTAAACAAATGCAGCTAGCGACCTGCGGGTGACGTCATCGTCTTCAGCGGGAACGCTTCCATACGTTTAGACCCATAACGCACGCGAAAAGACGCACATTTGGAAGAAAACAAGCAAAAAGTGAAAAAAACAGAAAAAAGGCATTAAGCTCCTAAACAACTGCAGCTAGCGACCTGCGGGTGACGCAATTGTCTTCAGCAGGATCGCATCAATAGAGTGAGACCTATAACTCCCGCGAAAAGACGCACATTTCGAAGAAAACAAGCAAAAGTGAAAAAAACAAAAAAACGCCTGTAGCTCCTAAACGGCTGCAGCTAGCGATTTGCGGGTAACGTCACCGTCTTCAGCGGGAAAGCTTCCATAGGATGAGACCCATAACTCACGCGAAAAGACGCACTTATGAGAGAAAAGAAGCAAAAAGTAAAAAAAACAGAAAAACGCCTGTAGCTCCTAAACGGCTGCAACTAGCGACCTGCGGGTGACGGCATCGTACTCAGGGGCAACGATTTCATAGGCCTTGACCCATAACCCACGCGAAAAGACGCACATTTTGGTGAAAACAAGCAAAAAGTGAAAAAAAAACAGAAAAAACGCCGGTAGCTCCTAAAGTGCTGCCGCTAGCGACCTGCGGGTAACGTCATCGTCTGCAGCGGAAACGCTTCCATAGTGTGAGACCCATAACTCACGCGAAAAGACGCACATTTGGGAAAAACAAGCAAAAAGTAAAAAAACAGAAAAACGCCTTCAGCTCCTAAACGGCTGCAGCTAGTGACCTGCAAGTGACGTAATCGTCTTCAGCGGGAATGCTTCAATAGGATGAGACGCAAAACGGACGCGAAAAGACGCCCATTCTGAAGAAAACAAGCAAAAAGTGATAAAAAAAGAAAAAAAAAGAAAAACCGCATTTAGCTCCTAAACGGCTGCAGTTAACGACCTGCAGGTCACGTCATCGTCTGCAGCGGAAACGCTTCCATAGGATTAGACCCATAACTCACGCAAAAGACGCACATTTGACAGAAAAGAAACAAAAATTGAAAAGCACAGACAAATGCCTGTAGCTCCTAAACAACTGCTGCTAGCGACCTGCGGGTGACGTCATCGTCTTCAGCGGGAATGCTTTAATAGGATGAGACTCATAACTCACGCGAAAATACGCACATTTTGGAGAAAACAAGCAAAATGTGAAAAAACATAAAAACGCCTGTAGCTCCTAAACAGCTGCAACAAGCGACCTGCGAGTGACGTCATCGTCTTCAGCGGAATCGCTTCCATAGGATGAGACCCATAACTCACGCGAAAAGACGCACATTTGAGAGAAAAGAAGCAAAAAGTGAAAAAAAACGAAAAAACGCCTGTAGCTCCTAAACGGCAGCAGCTAGCGACCTGCGGGTGACGGCATCGTACTCAGGGGGAACGATTCCATAGGATTTGACCCATAACTCACGCGAAAAACGCACATTTGGGAGAAAACAAGCAAAAAGTGAAAAAACAGTAAAACGTTTTTGGCTCCTAAACTGTTCCAACTAGCGATTTGCGGGTGACGTCACCGTCTTCAGCGAGAAAGCTTCCATAGGATGAGACCCATAACTCACGCGAAAAGACGTACCTTTTTGAAAAAACAAGGAAAAAGTGAAAAAAAAAACAGAAAAACTCCTGTCGCTCCTAAACGGCTGCCGCTAGCGACCTGCGGGTGACGTCATCGTCTTCAGCGGGGAGGCTTCTATAGGATGAGACACATAACTAACGCGAAAAGACGCACATTTGGGAAAAAACAAGCAAAAAAAAAAACAACACAAAAACGCCTTCAGCTCCTATACGGCTGCAGCTAGCGACCTGCAGGTCACGTCATCGTCTTTAGCGGGAACGCTTCCATACGATGAGACCCAAAACTCACGCAAAAAGACGCACATTTGGGAGAAAACAAACAAAAAGTGAAAAAAACAGAAAAACGCCTTTAGCTCCTAAACAACTGCAGCTAGCGACCTGCGGGTGACGGCATCGTCTTCAGCGGGAACGCTTCCATAGGTTGAGACCCATAACTCACGCGAAAAGACGCACATTTGGAAGAAAACATGCAAATAGTGACAAAACTGAAAAAAGTCCTTAAGCTTCTAAACAACTGCAGCTAGCGACCTTCAGGTGACGCCATTGTCTTCAGCAGGATCGCTTCAATTGGATGAGTCTCATAACTCACGCGGAAAGACGCACATTTGGGAGAAAACAAGCAAAAGTGAAAAAAACAGAAAAACGCCTTTAGCTCCTAAACGGCTCCAGCTAGCGATTTGCGGGTGACGTCATCGTCTTCAGCGGGAACGCTTCCATAGGATGAGACCCATAACTCACGCGAAAATACGCACATTTTGGAGAAAACAAGCAAAATGTGAAAAAACATAAAAACGCCTATAGCTCCTAAACGGCTGCAACAAGCGACCTGCGAGTGACGTCATCGTCTTCAGCGGAATCGCTTCCATAGGATGAGACCCATAACTGACGCGAAAATGCGCACATTCTGAAGAAAACAAACAAAAAGTGATAATAAAATAAAAATAAATAAAAACGCCTTCAGCTCCTATACGGCTGCAGCTAGCGACCTGCAGGTCACGTCATCGTCTTTAGCGGGAACGCTTCCATACGATGAGACCGAAAACTCACGCAAAAAGACGCACATTTGGGAGAAAACGAGCAAAAAGTAAAAAAAACAGAAAAACGCCTTTAGCTCCTAAACAACTGCAGCTATCGACCTGCGGGTAACGTCATCGTCTTCAGCGGGAACGCTTCCATAGGTTGAGACCCATAACTCACGCGAAAAGACGCACATTTGGAAGAAAACATGCAAATAGTGAAAAAACTGAAAAAAGTCCTTAAGCTTCTAAACAACTGCAGCTAGCGACCTTCAGGTGACGCCATTGTCTTCAGGAGGATCGCTTCAATAGGATGAGACCCATAACTCACGCGAAAAGACGCACATTTGGGAGAAAACAAGGAAAAAGAGAAAAAAACAGAGAAACGCCTGTAGCTCCTAAACAACTGATGCTAGCGACCTGCGGGTGACGTCATCGTTTTCAGCGGGAACGCTTCAATAGGATGAGACCCATAACTCACGCGAAAAGACGCACATTTTGAAGAAAACAAGCAAAATTCGAAAAAACATAAAAACGCCTGTAGCTCCTAAACGGCTGCAACAAGCGACCTGCGGGTGACATCATCGTCTTCAACGGGATCGCTTACATAGGATGAGACCCATAATTCACGCGAAAAGACGCACATTTGGGAAAAAACAAGCAAAAAGTAAAAAAACACAAAACGCCTTCAGCTCCTAAACGGCTGCAGCTAGTGACCTGCGGGTGACGTTATCGTCTTCAGCGGGAACGCTTCCATAAAATGAGACCCATAACTGACGCGAAAAGATGCACATTCTGAAGAAAACAAGCAAAAAGTGAAAAAAAAAGAAAAACGCCTTTAGCTCCTAAACGGCTGCAGCTAGCGACCTGCATGTCACGTCATCGTCTTCAGCGGGAACGTTTCCATACGATGAGACCCATAACCCACGTGATATACGCACAT
The DNA here is from genome assembly GCA_037074705.1 of Zhengitettix transpicula. Taxonomy (NCBI): domain Eukaryota; kingdom Metazoa; phylum Arthropoda; class Insecta; order Orthoptera; family Tetrigidae; genus Zhengitettix; species Zhengitettix transpicula. Next base: position 579,501 of record JAYJMR010000011.1, on the reverse strand, counting down.
TTGGGAGAAAACAAGCAAAAAGTGAAAAAAACAGAAAAACGCCTTTAGCTCCTAAACAACTGCAGCTAGCGACCTGCGGGTGACGTCATCGTCTTCAGCGGGAACGCTTTCATAGGTTGAGACCCATAACTCACGCTAAAAGACGCACATTTTGAATAAAACAAGCAAAAAGTGAATAAAACAGAAAAGAGGCACTCAGCTCCTAAACAACTGCAGCTAGCAACCTGCTTGTGACGCCAATGTCTTCAGCAGGATCGCTTCAATAGGATGAGACCCATAACTCACGCGAAAAGACGCACATTTGGGAGAAAACAAGCAAAAGTGAAAAAAACAGAAAAACGCCTGTAGCTCCTAAACGGCTGCAGCTAGCGATTTGCGGGTGACGGCACCGTCTTCAGCGGGAAAGCTTCCATAGGATGAGACCCATAACTTACGCGAAAAGACGTACATTTTTGAGAAAACAAGCAAAAAGTGAACCAAACATAAAAACGCCTGTAGCTCCTAAACGGCTGCCGCTAGCGACCTGCGGGTGACGGCATCGTCTGCAGCGGGAATGCTTTCATAGGATTAGACGCATAACTCACGCGAAAAGCCGCACATTTGAGAGAAAAGAAGCAAAAAGTAAAAAAAACAGAAAAACGCCTGTAGCTCCTAAACGGCTGCTGCTAGCGACCTGCGAATAACGTCATCGACTTCAGCGGGATCGCTTCCATAAAATGAGACCCATAACTCACGCGTAAAGACGCACATTTGGGAGAAAACAAGCAAAATGTGAAAAATACAGAAACACGCCTTTAGCTCCTAAACAACTGCAGCTAGTGACCTGCGGCTGACGTCTTCGTCTTAAGCGGGAAAGCTTTCATAGTGTCAAAACATAACTCACGCGAAAAGACGCACATTTGGGAGAAAACAAGGAAAAAGGAAAAAAACAGAAAAACGCCTTAAGCTCCTAAACAACTGCTGCTAGCGACCTGCGGGTGACGTCATCGTCTTTAGCGGGAACGCTTCAATAGGATGAGACCCATAACTCACGCGAAAAGACGCACATTTGAGAGAAAAGAAGCAAAAAGTAAAAAAAAAAAACAGAAAAACGCCTGTAGCTCCTAAACGGCTGCAGCTAGCGTTCTGCGGGTGACGGCATCGTACTCAGGGGCAACGATTCCATAGGCCGTGACCCATAACCCACGCGAAAAGACGCACAATTTGGAGAAAACAAGCAAAAAGTTAAAAAAAAACAGAAAAACGCCTGTAGCTCCTAAAGAGCTGCCGCTAGCTACCTACGGGTGACGTCATCGTCTGCAGCGGGAACGCTTCCATAGGGTGAGACCCATAACTCACGCAAAAAGAGGCACATTTGGGAGAAAACCAGGAAAAAGTGAAAAAAACGGAAAAAGGCCTGTAGCTCCTAAACAACTGCTGCTAACGACCTGCGGGTGACGTCATCGTCTTCAGCGGGAACGCTTTAATAGGATGAGACCCATAACTCACGCGAAAAGACGCACATTTTGGAGAAAACAAGCAAAATGTGAAAAAAACATAAAAACGCCTGTAGCTCCTAAACGGCTACAACAAGTGACCTGCGGGTGACGTCACCGTCTTCAGCGGGATCGCTTCCATAGGATGAGACCCATAACTCACGCGGAAAGAAGCACATTTGAGAGAAAAGAAGCAAAAAGTAAAAAAAACAGAAAAACGCCTGTAGCTCCTAAACGGCAGCAGCTAGCGACCTGCGGGTGACGGCATCGTCTGCAGCGGGAAGGCTTACATAGGATTAGACCTATAACTCACGCGAAAAGACGCACATTTGAAAGAAAAAAAGCAAAAAAGAAAAAAACAGAAACGCCTGTCGCTCCTAAACGGCTGCTGCTAGCGGGGTAGCTTCTATAGGATGAGACCCATAACTAACGCGAAAAGACGCACATTTGGGAAAAAACATGCAAAAAGTAAAAAAACACAAAAACGCCTTCAGCTTCTAAACGGCTGCAGCTAGTGACCTGCGGGTGACGTTATCGTCTTCAGCGGGAACGCTTCCATAGGATGAGACCCATAACTGACGCAAAAATACGCACATTCTGAAGAAAACAAGCAAAAATTGAAAAAAAAATAAAAAAAAGAAAAACGCCTTTAGCTCCTAAACGGCTGCAGCTAGCGACCTGCAGGTCACGTCATCGTCTTCAGCGGGAACGTTTCCATACGATGAGACCCATAACCCACGTGATATACGCACATTTGGGAGAAAACAAGCAAAAAGTGAAAAAAACAGAAAAACGCCTTTAGCTCCTAAACAACTGCTGCTAGGGACCTGCGGGTGACGTCATCGTCTTCAGCGGGAACGCTTCAATAGGAGGAGACCCATAACTCACGCGAAAAGACGCACATTTTTGAGAAAACAAGCAAAATGTGAAAAAAACATAAAAACGCCTGTAGCTCGTAAACGGCTGCAACAAGCGACCTGCGGGTGACGTCATCGTCATCAGCGGGATCGCTTCAATAGGATGAGATCCATAACTCACGCGGAAAGAAGCACATTTGAGAGAAAAGAAGCAAAAAGTGAAAAAAACAGAAAAACGCCTGTAGCTCCAAAACGGCAGCAGCTAGCGACCTGCGGGTAACGTCATCGTCTTCAGCGGGAACGCTTCCATAAAATGAGGCCCATAACCCACGCGTAAAGACGCACATTTGGGAGAAAACAAGCAAAATGTGAAAAATACAGAAATACGCCTTTAGCTCCTAATCACAGGCAGCTAGTGACCTGCGGCTGACGTCTTCGTCTTCAGCAGGAAAGCTTCCATAGTGTCAAAACATAACTCACGCGAAAAGACGCACATTTGGGAGAAAACAAGGAAAAAGTGAAAAAAACAGAAAAACGCCTGAAGCTCCTAAACAACTGCTGCTAGCGACCTGCGGGTGACGTCATCGTCTTTAGCGGGAACGCTTCAATAGGATGAGAACCATAACTCACGCGAAAAGACGCACATTTGAGAGAAAAGAAGCAAAAAGTAAAAAAAAACAGAAAAACGCCTGTAGCTCCTAAAGAGCTCCCGCTAGCGACCTACGGGTGACGTCACCGTCTGCAGCGGGAACGCTTCCATAGGGTGAGACCCATAACTCACGCGAAAAGACGCACATTTGGGAGAAAACAAGCAAAAAGTGAAAAAAACTGAAAAACGCCTTTAGCTCATAAACAACTGCTGCTAGCGACCTGCGGGTGACGTCATCGTCTTCAGCGGGAATGCTTCAATAGGAGGAGACCAATAACTCACGCGAAAAGACGCACATTTTGGAGAAAACAAGCAAAATGTGAAAAAAACATAAAAACGCATGTAGCTCCCAAACGGCTGCAACAAGCGACCTGCGGGTGACGTCATCGTCTTCAGCGATATCGCTTCCATAGGATGAGACCCATAACCCACGCGGAAAGGAGCACATTTGAGAGAAAAGAAGTAAAAGTGAAAAAAACAGAAAAACGCCTGTAGCTCCTAAACGGCAGCAGCTAGCGACCTGCGGGTGACGTCATCGTCTTCAGCGGGAACGCTTCAATAGGATGAGACCCATAACTCACGCGAAAAGACGCACATTTTGGAGAAAACAAGCAACAGTGAAGAAAACAGAAAAACGCCTCTAGCTCCTAAACGGCTGCAGCTAGCGATTTGCAGGTGACGGCACCGTCTTCAGCGGGAAAGCTTCCATAGGATGAGACCCATAACTTACGCGAAAAGACGTACATTTTTAAGAAAACAAGCAAAAAGTAAAAAAAACATTAAAAACGCCTGTAGCTCCTAAACGGCTGCCGCTAGCGACCTGCGGGTGACGTCATCGTCTGCAGCGGGAACGCTTTCATAGGATTAGACGCATAACTCACGCGAAATGACGCACATTTGAGAGAAAAGAAGCAAAAAGTGAAAAAAACAGAAAAACGCCTGTAGCTCCTAAACGGCTGCTGCTAGCGACCTGCGGGTAACGTCATCGTCTTCAGCGGGAACGCTTCCATAAGATGAGACCCATAACTTACGCGTAAAGACGCACATTTGGGAGAAAACAAGCAAAATGTGAAAAATACAGAAATACGCCTTTAGCTCCTAAACAACTGCAGCTAGTGACCTGCGGCTATGACGTCTTCGTCTTCAGCGGGAAAGCTTCCATAGTGTCAAAACATAACTCACGCGAAAAGACGCACATTTGGGAGAAAACAAGGAAAAAGTGAGAAAAACAGAAAAACGCCTTAAGCTCCTAAACAACTGCTGCTAGCGACCTGCAGGTGACGTCATCGTCTTTAGCGGGAACGCTTCAATAGGATGAGACCCATAACTCACGCGAAAAGACGCACATTTGAGAGAAAGAAGCAATTAGTAAAAAAACAACAGAAAAACGCTTGTAGCTCCTAAAAGACTGCAGCTAGCGTTCTACGGGTGACGGCATCGTATTTAGGGGCAACGATTCCATAGGCCTTGACCCATAACCCACGCGAAAAGACGCACATTTTGGAGAAAACAAGCAAAAAGTGAAAAAAAACAGAAAAACGCCCGTAGCTCCTAAAGAGCTGCCGCTAGCGACCTACGGGTGACGTCACCGTCTGCAGCGGGAACGCTTCCATAGGGTGAGACCCATAACTCACGCGAAAAGACGCACATTTGGGAGAAAACAAGAAAAAAGTGAAAAAAACAGAAAAACGCCTGTAGCTCATAAACAACTGCTGCTAGCGACCTGCGGGTGACGTCATCGTCTTCAGCGGGATCGCTTCCATTGGATGAGACCCATAACTCACGCGGAAAAAAGCACATTTGAGAGAAAAGAAGCAAAAAGTGAAAAAAACAGAAAAACGCCAGTAGCTCCTAAACGGCAGCAGCTAGCGACCTGCGGGTGACGGCTTCGTCTTCAGCGGGAACGCTTCAATAGGATGAGACCCATAACTCACGCGAAAAGACGCACATTTGGGAGAAAACAAGCAACAGTGAAGAAAACAGAAAAACGCCTGTAGCTCCTAAATGGCTGCAGCTAGCGATTTGCGGGTGACGGCACCGTCTTCAGCGGGAAAGCTTCCATAGGATGAGACCCATATCTTACGCGAAAAGACGTACATTTTTGAGAAAACAAGCAAAAAGTGAACCAAACATAAAAACGCCTGTAGCTCCTAAACGGCTGCCGCTAGCGACCTGCGGGTGACGGCATCGTCTGCAGCGGGAATGCTTTCATAGGATTAGACGCATAACTCACGCGAAAAGCCGCACATTTGAGAGAAAAGAAGCAAAAAGTGAAAAAAACAGAATAACGCCTGTAGCTCCTAAACGGCTGCTGCTAGCGACCTGCGAATAACGTCATCGTCTTCAGCGGGATCGCTTCCATAAAATGAGACCCATAACTCACGCGTAAAGACGCACATTTGGGAGAAAACAAGCAAAATGTGAAAAATACAGAAACACGCCTTTAGCTCCTAAACAACTGCAGCTAGTGACCTGCGGCTGACGTCTTCGTCTTAAGCGGGAAAGCTTTCATAGTGTCAAAACATAACTCACGCGAAAAGACGCACATTTGGGAGAAAACAAGGAAAAAGGAAAAAAATAGAAAAACGCCTTAAGCTCCTAAACAACTGCTGCTAGCGACCTGCGGGTGACGTCATCGTCTTTAGCGGGAACGCTTCAATAGGATGAGACCCATAACTCACGCGAAAAGACGCACATTTGAGAGAAAAGAAGCAAAAAGTAAAAAAAAAACAGAAAAACGCCTGTAGCTCCTAAACGGCTGCAGCTAGCGTTCTGCGGGTGACGGCATCGTACTCAGGGGCAACGATTCCATAGGCCTTGACCCATAACCCACGCGAAAAGACGCACAATTTGGAGAAAACAAGCAAAAAGTTAAAAAAAACAGAAAAACGCCTGTAGCTCCTAAAGAGCTGCCGCTAGCGACCTACGGGTGACGTCATCGTCTGCAGCGGGAACGCTTCCATAGGGTGAGACCCATAACTCACGCAAAAAGAGGCACATTTGGGAGAAAACCAGGAAAAAGTGAAAAAAACGGAAAAAGGCCTGTAGCTCCTAAACAACTGCTGCTAGCGACCTGCGGGTGACGTCATCGTCTTCAGCGGGAACGCTTCAATAGGATGAGACCCATAACTCACGCGAAAAGACGCACATTTTGGAGAAAACAAGCAAAATGTGAAAAAAACATAAAAACGCCTGTAGCTCCTAAACGGCTTCAACAAGTGACCTGCGGGTGACGTCACCGTCTTCAGCGGGATCGCTTCCATAGGATGAGACCCATAACTCACGCGGAAAGAAGCACATTTGAGAGAAAAGAAGCAAAAAGTGAAAAAACAGAAAAACGCCTGTAGCTCCTAAACGGCAGCAGCTAGCGACCTGCGGGTGACGGCATCGTCTGCAGCGGGAAGGCTTACATAGGATTAGACCTATAACTCACGCGAAAAGACGCACATTTAAAAGAAAAAAAGAAAAAAAGAAAAAAACAGAAAAACGCCTGTCGCTCCTAAACGGCTGCTGCTAGCGGGGTAGCTTCTATAGGATGAGACCCATAACTAACGCGAAAAGACGCACATTTGGGAAAAAACATGCAAATAGTAAAAAAACACAAAAACGCCTTCAGCTCCTAAACGGCTGCAGCTAGTGACCTGCGGGTGACGTTATCGTCTTCAGCGGGAACGCTTCCATAGGATGAGACCCATAACTGACGCAAAAATACGCACATTCTGAAGAAAACAAGCAAAAATTGAAAAAAAAAGAAAAAAAAGAAAAACGCCTTTAGCTCCTAAACGGCTGCAGCTAGCGACCTGCAGGTCACGTCATCGTCTTCAGCGGGAACGTTTCCATACGATGAGACCCATAACCCACGTGATATACGCACATTTGGGAGAAAACAAGCAAAATGTGAAAAAAACAGAAAAACGCCTTTAGCTCCTAAACAACTGCTGCTAGCGACCTGCGGGTGACGTCATCGTCTTCAGCGGGAACGCTTCAATAGGAGGAGACCCATAACTCACGCGAAAAGACGCACATTTTTGAGAAAACAAGCAAAATGTGAAAAAAACATAAAAACGCCTGTAGCTCGTAAACGGCTGCAACAAGCGACCTGCGGGTGACGTCATCGTCTTCAGCGGGATCGCTTCAATAGGATGAGATCCATAACTCACGCGGAAAGAAGCACATTAGAGAGAAAAGAAGCAAAAAGTGAAAAATACAGAAATACGCCTTTAGCTCCTAATCACAGGCAGCTAGTGACCTGCGGCTGACGTCTTCGTCTTCAGCAGGAAAGCTTCCATAGTGTCAAAACATA
>JAYJMR010000011.1:543677-572017 GCA_037074705.1 Zhengitettix transpicula | reverse complement strand
ACGATGACGTCACCCGCAGGTCGCTAGCTGCAGTTGGTAAAAAGCTAAAGGCATTTTTCTGTTTTTCTCTGTTTTTTTCACTTCTTGCTTGTTTTCTCCCAAATGTGCGTCTTTTCGCGTCAGTTACGGGTCTCATCCTATAAAAGTTTTCCCGCTGAAGACGATGCCGTCACCCGCAGGTTGCTAGCTGCAGCCATTTGGAAGCTATAGTCTATTTTTTGTATTTTTAACTTTTGCTTGTTTTCTCCAAAATGTGCGTCTTTGGCGTAAGTTATGGGTCTCATCCTATTGAAGCGGTACCGCTGAAGACGATGACGTCACCCACAGGTCGCTAGCTGCAGTTGTTTAGGAGCTTAAGGCGTTTTTTTGTTTTTTTCACTTTTTGCTTGTTTTCTCCTAAATGTGCGTCTTTTTGCGTGAGTTATGGGTCTCATCCTATTGAAACGTTCCCTATGAAAACGATGACGTTACTCGCAGGTCGCAATATGCAGTTGTTTAGGAGCTAAAGGCGTTTTTCTGTTGTTTTTTTTTTTGCTTGTTTTCTCCCAAATGTGCGTCGTTTCGCGTAAGTTATGGGTCACATCCTATAGAAGCGTCCCGCTGAAGACGATGTCGTCACCTGCAGGTCGTTAGCTGCAGCCGTTTAGGAGCTACAGGCTTTTTTCTGTTTTTTTCACTTCTTGCTTGTTTTCTCCCAAATGTGCGTCTTTTCGCGTCAGTTACGGATCTCATCGTATGGAAGCGTTCCCGCTAAAGACGATGCCTTCACCCGCAGATCGCTAGCTGCAGCCCTTTAGGAGCTAAAGGCGTTTTTCTGTTTTTTTTTACTGTATGCTTGTTTTTTCCCAAATGTGCGTCGTTTCTCGTAAGTTATGGGTTTCATCCTTTAGAAGCATCCCGATGAAGACGATGTCGTCACCCACAGGTCGCTAGCTGCAGACGTTTAGGAGCTAAAGGCGTTTTTCTGTTTTTTTCACTTCATGCTTGATTTCTCCCAAATGTGCGTCTTTTCGCGTCAGTTACGGATCAAATCCTATGAAAGCATTCCCGCTGAAGACGATGCCGTCACCCGCAGGTCGCTACCTGCAGCCGTTTAGCAGCTAAAGTCGTTTTACTGGTTTTTTTTACTTTTTGCTTGTTTTCTCCCAAATGTGCGTCGTTTCGCGTGAGTTCTGGGTCTCATCCTTTAGTAGCGTCTCCGCTGAGGACGATGTTGTCACCCGCAGGTCGCTAGCTGCAGCCATTTAGGAGCTACAGGCGTTTTCCTGTTTTCTTCACTTTTTGCTTCCTTTCCGTCAAATGTGCGACTTTTCGCGTGAGTTATGGGTCTAATCCTATGATAGCGTTCCCGCTGAAAACGATGACGTCACCCGCAGGTCACAAGCTGCAGCCGTTTAGGAGCTACAGGCGTTTTTCAGTTTTTTTCACTTTTTGCTTGTTTTCTCAATAATATACGTCTTTTCGCGTGAGTTATGGGTCTCAGCGTATGGAAGCGTTCCGTTAAAGACGGTGACGTCACCCGCAAATCGCCAGCTAGAGCCGTTTATGAGCAAAAGGCGTTTTTATGTTTTTTTCACTTTTTGCTACTTTTCTCCCAAATGTGCGTCTTTTCGCGTGAGTTATTGCTCTCATCCTATGGAAGCGTTCCCGCTGCGTACGATGACGTCACCCGCAGGTCGCTAGCTGCAGCCGTTTAGGAGCTACAGTCGTTTTTCTGTTTTTTTAACTTTTGCTTGATTTTTCCTAAATATGCGTCTTTTCGCTTGAGTTATGGGTCTCATCCTGTTGAAGCGTTCCCGCCGAAGACGATGACGTCACCCGCAGGTTGCTAGCTGCAGTTTTTTAGGAGCTTAAGGCGTTTTTCTGTTATTATTACTTTCTGCTTGTTTTCTCCCAAATGTGCGGCTTTCCGCGTGAGTTATGGGTCTTATCCAATGAAAGCGTTCCCGCTGAAAACGAAGACGTCACCCGCAGGTCGCAAGCTGCAGTTGTTTAGGAGCTAAAGACGTTTTTCTGTTTTCTTCACTTTAAGCTTGTTTTCTCCCAAATGTGCGTTTTTGCGTGAGTTATGGGTCTCATCAAATAAAAGTGTTCCCGCTGAAGACGATAACGTCACCCGCAAATCGCTAGCTGGAGCCGTTTAGGAGCTAAAGGCGTTTTTCTATTTTTTTCACTACTGCTTCTTTTCTCCAAAATGTGCGCCTTTTCGCCTGAGTTATGGGTCTCATTTTATGGAAGCGTTCGCGCTAAGTACGATGCCGTCACAAACAGGTCGCTAGCTGCAACCATTTAGGAGCTTCAGGCGTTTTTCTGTTTTTTTCACTTTTGCTTGTTTTCTCCCAAATGTGCGGCTTTCCGCGAGAGTTATGGGTCTCATCCAATGTAAGCGTTCCCGCTAAAGACGATGACGTCCCCCGAAGGTCGCTAGCTGCAGTTGTTTAGGAACTTAAGGCGTTTTTCTTTTTTTTTCACTTTTTGCTTGTTTTCTCCCAAATGTGCGGCTTTTCGCGTGAGTAATGGGTCTCATCCTATGAAAGCGTTCCCGCTGAAAACGAAGATGTCACCCGCAGGTCTTAAGCTGCAGTTGTTTAGGAGCTAAAAGAGTTTTTCTATTTTATTCACTTAAAGCTTGTTTTCTCCCAAATGTGCGTCATTTGCGTGAGTTATAGGTCTCATCAAATAAAAGCGTTCCCGCTGAAGACGATGACGTCACCGGCAGGTCGCTAGCTGCAGCCGTTTAGGAGATAAAGGTATTTTTTTTTTTTTCTTTTTGCTTGTTTTTTCCCATATGTGCGTCTTTTCGCGTGAGATATGGGTCTCTTCCTATAGAAGCGTCCTCGCTGAATACGATGACGTCACCCGCAGTTCGCTAGCAGCAGCCGTTTAGGAGCTACAAGCGTTTTTCTGTTTATTTCAATATTTGCTCGTTTTCTCAAAAATGTGCGTCATGTCGCGTGAGTTATGGGTCTCATCCTATGGAAGCGTTCCAGCTGAAGACGATGACGTCACCTGCAAGTCGCTAGCTGCAGCCGTTTAGGTGATAAAGGTCTTTATCTGTTTTTTCGGTTTTTTTTTACTTTTTGTTTTTTTTAACCAGAAGGTGGGTCCTTTTGCGTCAGTTATGGGTCTCATCCTATGGAAGTGTGCCCGCTGAAGACGATTACGTCACACGCAGGTCGCTAGCTGCAGCCGTTTAGGAGCTGTAGGCGTTTTTCTGTTTTTTTTACTTTTTGGTTGTTTTTTCCCAAATGTTCGTCTTTTCGCGTGAGTTATTGGTCTCGGCCTATGCAAGCGTTCCCGCTGAGTACGATGACGTCACCTGCAGGTCGCTAGCTGCAGTCGTTTAGGAGCTATAGTCGTTTTTTTGGGGTTTTTTATACTATTGCTTGTTTTCTCCTAAATGTGCGTCTTTTTGCGTGAGTTTAGGGGCTCATCTTATTGAAGCGTTCCTGCTGAAGACGATGACGTCACCCGCAGGTCGCTAGCTGCAGTTGTTTAGGAGCTTAAGGCGTTTTTCTGTTTTTTTCGCTTTCTGCTTGTTTTCATCCAAATGTGCTTCTTTTCGCGTGAGTTATGTGTCACATTCTATGAAAGCCTTCCCGCTGAAAACGAAGACGTCACCCGCAGGTCGCAAGGTGCAGTTGTTTAGGAGCTAAAGGCGTTTTTCTATTTTATTCACTTTAAGCTTGTTTTCTCCCAAATGTGCGTCTTTTGCGTGAGTTATGGGTCTCATCAAAAAAAGCGTTCCCGCTGAAGACGATGACATCACCCGCAGATCGCTAGCTGCAGCCGTTTAGGTACTAAAGTAGTTATTCTGTTTTTTTCACTTTTTGCTTCTATTGTTCCAAATGTGCGTCTTATCGCGTGAGTTATGGGTCTCATCCTATAAAAGCTTTACCGCTGAAGACTATAACGTCACCCGCAAATCGCTAGCTGGAGCCGTTTAGGAGCTAAAGGCGTTTTCTATATTTTTCACTCTTGCTTCTTTTCTCCCAAATGTGCGCCTTTTCGCGTGAGTTATGGGTTTCTTTTTAAGGAAGCGTTCCCGCAGAGTACGATGCCGTCACTCACAGGTCGCTAGCTGCAGCCATTTAGGAGCTTCAGACGTTTTTCTGTTTTTTTCACTTTTGCTTATTCTCTCCCGAATGTGCGTCTTTTCGCGTGAGCTATGGGTCTCATCCTATTGGAGCGTTCCCACTGAAAACGATGACGTCACCTGCAGGCCGCTAGCTGCAGCTGTATAGGAACTAAAGGCGTTTTTCTGTTTTTTTTCTGTTTTTTTCACTTTTTGATTGTTTTCTCCAGAATGTGCGTTATTTCGCGTCAGTTATGGGTCTCATCTTATGGAAGATTTCCAGCTGAAGACGATGACGTCACCCGCAGGTCTCTAGCTGCAGCCGTTAAGGAACTGAAGGCGTTTTTCTGTTTTTTTACTTTTTGCTAGTTTTTTCCAAAATGTGTGTTTTTCGGTTGAGTTATGGATCTCATCCTATAGAAGCGTTTCCCGCTGAAGACGATGACGTCACCCGCAGGTCGCTAGCAGCAGCCGTTTAGGAGCTACAGGCGTTTTTCTGTTTTTTTCACTTTTCGTTTCTTTTCTCTCAAATGTGCGTCTTTTCGCGTGAGATATGGGTGTAATCCTATGAAAGCATTTCCGCTTCAGACGATGACGTCACCCGCAGGTCGCTAGCTGCAGCCTTTAAAAAGCTACAGGCGTTTTTCTGTTTTTTTCACTTTTTTGTTGTTTTTTCAAAAATGTACGTCTTTTCGCGTGAGTTATGGGTCTCATCCTATCCTATGAAAGCGTTTCCGCTTCAGACGATGACGTCACCCGCAGGTCGCTAGCTGCAGCCTTTAAAAAGCTACAGGCGTTTTTCTGTTTTTTTCACTTTTTTGTTGTTTTTTCAAAAATGTACGTCTTTTCGCGTGAGATATGGGTCTCATCCTATCCTATGAAAGCGTTCCCGCTGAAGACGATGACGTCACCCGCAGGTCGCTAGCTGCAGTTGGTAAAAAGCTAAAGGCATTTTTCTGTTTTTCTCTGTTTTTTTCACTTCTTGCTTGTTTTCTCCCAAATGTGCGTCTTTTCGCGTCAGTTACGGGTCTCATCCTATAAAAGTTTTCCCGCTGAAGACGATGCCGTCACCCGCAGGTTGCTAGCTGCAGCCATTTGGAAGCTATAGTCTATTTTTTGTATTTTTAACTTTTGCTTGTTTTCTCCAAAATGTGCGTCTTTGGCGTAAGTTATGGGTCTCATCCTATTGAAACGGTACCGCTGAAGACGATGACGTCACCCACAGGTCGCTAGCTGCAGTTGTTTAGGAGCTAAAGGCGTTTTTCTGTTTTTTTTCTTTTTGCTTGTTTTCTCCCAAATGTGCGTCGTTTCGCGTGAGTTATGGGTCTCATCCTATAGAAGCGTCCCCGCTGAAGACGATGTCGTCACCCGCAGGTCGCTAGCTGCAGCCCTTTAGGAGCTAAAGTCGTTTTACTGTTTTTTTTTACTTTTTGCTTGTTTTCTCCCAAATGTGCGTCGTTTCAAGTGAGTTATGGGTCTCATCCTTTAGTAGCGTCTCCGCGGAAGACGATGTTGTCACCCGCAGGTCGCTAGCTGCAGCCATTTAGGAGCTACAGGCGTTTTCCTGTTTTCTTCACTTTTTGCTTCTTTTCTGTCAAATGTGCGACTTTTCGCGTGAGTTATGGGTCTAATCCTATGCTAGCGTTCCCGCTGAAAACGATGACGTCACCCGCAGGTCACAAGCTGCAGCCGTTTAGGAGCTACAGGCGTTTTTCAGTTTTTTTCACTTTTTGCTTGTTTTCTCAAAAATATACGTCTTTTCGCGTGAGTTATGGGTCTCATCGTATGGAAGCGTTTCCGCTAAAGACGATGCCGTCACCCGCAGATCGCTAGCTGCAGCCGTTTAGGAGCTAAAGGCGTTTTTCTGGTTCTTTTTTCTTTTTGCTTGTTTTTTCCCAAATGTGCGTCGTTTCGCGTAAGTTATGGGTCTCATCCTTTAGAAGCGTCCCCGTTGAAGACGATTTCGTCACCCACAGGTCGCTAGCTGCAGACGTTTAGGAGCTAAAGGCGTTTTTCTGTTTTTTTCACTTCTTGCTTGTTTTCTCCCAAATGTGCGTCTTTTCGCGTCAGTTACGGATCAAATCCTATGAAAGCGTTCCCGCTGAAGACGATGCCGTCACCCGCAGGTCGCACGCTGCAACCGTTTAGGAGCTAAAGGCGTTTTTCTGTTTTTTTAATTTTTGCTTGTTTTCTCCCAAATGTGCGTTTTTGCGTGAGTTATGGGTCTCTACAAATAAAGCGTTACCGCTGAAAACGATAACGTCACCCGCAAATCGCTAGCTGGAGCCGTTTAGGAGCAAAGGCGTTTTCTATTTTTTTCACTCTTGCTTCTTTTCTCCCAAATGTGCGCCTTTTCGCGTGAGTTATGGGCTCTTTTTAAGGAAGCGTTCCCGCAGAGTACGATGCCGTCACTCACAGGTCGCTAGCTGCAGCCTTTTAGGAGCTTCAGGCGTTTTTCTGTTTTTTTCACTTTTGCTTATTCTCTCCCGAATGTGCGTCTTTTCGCGTGAGCTATGGGTCTCATCCTATTGGAGCGTTCCCACTGAAAACGATGACGTCACCTGCAGGCCGCTAGCTGCAGCTGTTTAGGAGCTAAAGGCGTTTTTCTGTTTTTTTTTTTGTTTTTTCACTTTTGATTGTTTTCTCCAGAATGTGCGTTATTTCGCGTCAGTTATGGGTCTCATCTTATGTAAGATTTCCAGCTGAAGACGATGACGTCACCCGCAGGTCTCTAGCTGCAGCCGTTAAGGAACTGAAGGCGTTTTTCTGTTTTTTTACTTTTTGCTAGTTTTTTCCAAAATGTGTGTTTTTTCGGTTGAGTTATGGATCTCATCCTATAGAAGCGTTTCCCGCTGAAGACGATGACGTCACCCGCAGATCGCTAGCAGCAGCCGTTTAGGAGCTACAGGCGTTTTTCTGTTTTTTTCACTTTTCGTTTCTTTTCTCTCAAATGTGCGTCTTTTCGCGTGAGATATGGGTGTAATCCTATGAAAGCGTTTCCGCTTCAGACGATGACGTCACCCGCAGGTCGCTAGCTGCAGCCTTTAAAAAGCTACAGGCGTTTTTCTGTTTTTTTCACTTTTTTGTTGTTTTTTCAAAAATGTACGTCTTTTCGCGTGAGTTATGGGTCTCATCCTATCCTATGAAAGCGTTCCGCTGAAGACGATGCCGTCACCCGCAGGTCGCTACCTTCAGCCGTTTAGCAGCTAAAGTCGTTTTACTGTTTTTTTTACTTTTTGCTTGTTTTCTCCCAAATGTGCGTCGTTTAGCGTGAGTTATGGGTCTCATCCTTTAGTAGCGTCTCCGCTGAAGACCATGTTGTCACCCGCAGGTCGCTAGCTGCAGCCATTTAGGAGCTACAGGCGTTTTCCTGTTTTCTTCACTTTTTGCTTCTTTTCTGTCAAATGTGCGACTTTTCGCGTGAGTTATGGGTCTTATCCTATGATAGCGTTCCCGCTGAAAACGATGACGTCACCCGCAGGTCACAAGCTGCAGCCGTTTAGGAGCTAAAGGCGTTTTTCTGTTTTTTTACTTTTTGCTTGTTTTCTCCCAAATGTGCGTTTTTGCGTGAGTTATGGGTCTCTACAAATAAAAGCGTAACCGCTGAAAACGATAACGTCACCCGCAAATCGCTAGCTGGAGCCGTTTAGGAGCTAAAGGCGTTTTCTATTTTTTTCACTCTTGCTTCTTTTCTCCCAAATGTGCGCCTTTTCGCGTGAGTTATGGGTCTCTTTTTAAGGAAGCGTTCCCGCAGAGTACGATGCCGTCACTCACAGGTCGCTGGCTGAAGCCTTTTAGGAGCTTCAGGCGTTTTTCTGTTTTTTTCACTTTTGCTTATTCTCTCCCGAATGTGCGTCTTTTCGCGTGAGCTATGGGTCTCATCCTATTGGAGCGTTCCCACTGAAAACGATGACGTCACCTGCAGGCCGCTAGCTGCAGCTGTTTAGGAGCTAAAGGCGTTTTTCTGTTTTTTTTCTGTTTTTTTCACTTTTTGATTGTTTTCTCCAGAATGTGCGTTATTTCGCGTCAGTTATGGGTCTCATCTTATGGAAGATTTCCAGCTGAAGACGATGACGTCACCCGTAGGTCTCTAGCTGCAGCCGTTAAGGAACTGAAGGCGTTTTTCTGTTTTTTTACTTTTTGCTAGTTTTTTCCAAAATGTGTGTTATTTCGGTTGAGTTATGGATCTCATCCTATAGAAGCGTTTCCCGCTGAAGACGATGACGTCACCCGCAGGTCGCTAGCAGCAGCCGTTTAGGAGCTACAGGCGTTTTTCTGTTTTTTTCACTTTTCGTTTCTTTTCTCTCAAATGTGCGTCTTTTCGCGTGAGATATGGGTGTAATCCTATGAAAGTGTTTCCGCTTCAGACGATGTCGTCACCCGCAGGTCGCTAGCTGCAGCCTTTAAAAAGCTACAGGCGTTTTTCTGTTTTTTTCACTTTTTTGTTGTTTTTTCAAAAATGTACGTCTTTTCGCGTGAGTTATGGGTCTCATCCTATCCTATGAAAGCGTTCCCGCTGAAGACGATGCCGTCACCCGCAGGTCGCTACCTGCAGCCGTTTAGCAGCTAAAGTCGTTTTACTGTTTTTTTTTTACTTTTTGCTTGTTTTCTCCCAAATGTGCGTCGTTTCGCGTGAGTTATGGATCTCATCCTTTAGTAGCGTCTCCGCTGAAGACGATGTTGTCAACCGCAGGTCGCTAGCTGCAGCCATTTAGGAGCTACAGGCGTTTTCCTGTTTTCTTCACTTTTTGCTTCCTTTCTGTCAAATGTGCGACTTTTCGCGTGAGTTATGGGTCTAATCCTATGATAGCGTTCCCACTGAAAACGATGACGTCACCCGCAGGTCACAAGCTGCAGCCGTTAAGGAGCTAAAGGCGTTTTTCAGTTTTATTCACTTTTTGCTTGTTTCTCAAAAATATACGTCTTTTCGCGTGAGTTATGGGTCTCATGGTATGGGAGCGTTCCCGCTAAAGACGATGCCGTCACCCGCAGATCGCTATCTGCAGCCGTTTAGGAGCTAAAGGCGTTTTTCTGGGTTTTTTTTACTTTTTGCTTGTTTTTTCCCAAATGTGCGTCGTTTCGCGTAAGTTATGGGTCTCATCCTTTAGAAGCGTCCCCGTTGAAGACGATGTCGTCACCCACAGGTCGCTTGCTGCAGACGTTTATAGAGCTAAAGGCGTTTTTCTGTTTTTTTCACTTCTTGCTTTTTTTCTCCCAAATGTGCGTCTTTTCGCGTCAGTTACGGATCAAATCCTATGAAAGCGTTCCCGCTAAAGACGATGCCGTCACCCGCAGGTCGCTACCTGCAGCCGTTTGGCAGCTAAAGTCGTTTTACTGTTTTTTTTTTACTTTTTGCTTGTTTTCTCCCAAATGTGCGTCGTTTCGCGTGAGTTATGGGTCTCATCCTTTTGTAGCGTCGCCGCTGAAGACGATGTTGTCACCCGCAGGTCGCTAGCTGCAGCCATTTAGGAGCTACAGGCGTTTTCCTGTTTTCTTCACTTTTTGCTTCCTTTCTGTCAAATGTGCGACTTTTCGCGTGAGTTATGGGTCTAATCCTATGATAGCGTTCCCACTGAAAACGATGACGTCACCCGCAGGTCACAACCTGCAGCCGTTTAGGAGCTACAGGCGTTTTTCTGTTTTTTTCACTTTTTGCTTGTTTTCTCAAAAATATACGTCTTTTCGCGTGAGTTATGGGTCTCATCGTATCGAAGCGTTCCCGCTAAAGACGGTGACGTCACCCGCAGGATGCTAGCTGCAGTTTATTAGGAGCTTAAGGCGTTTTTCTGTTTTTATTACTTTCTGCTTGTTTTCTCCCAAATGT
This sequence comes from Zhengitettix transpicula, assembly GCA_037074705.1. Taxonomy (NCBI): domain Eukaryota; kingdom Metazoa; phylum Arthropoda; class Insecta; order Orthoptera; family Tetrigidae; genus Zhengitettix; species Zhengitettix transpicula. The sequence continues at coordinate 562,118 of JAYJMR010000011.1, read as the reverse complement.
GCGGCTTTCCGCGTGTGTTATGGGTCTCATCCAATGAAAGCGTTCCCGCTGAAAACGAGGACGTCACCCGCAGGTCGCAAGCTGCGGTTGTTTAGGAGCTAAAGACGTTTTTCTGTTTTCTTCACTTTAAGCTTGTTTTCTCCCAAATGTGCGTTTTTGCGTGAGTTATGGGTCTTATCAAATAAAAGCGTTCCCGCTGAAGACGATAACGTCACCCGCAAATCGCTAGCTGGAGCCGTTTAGGAGCTAAAGGCGTTTTTCTATTTTTTTCACTAATGCTTCTTTTCTCCAAAATGTGCGCCTTTTCGCCTGAGTTATGGGTCTCATTTTATGGAAGCGTTCCCGCTAAGTACGATGCCGTCACACACAGGTCGCTAGCTGCAGCTGTTTAGGAGCTTCAGGCGTTTTTCTGTTTTTTTTCACTTTTGCTTGTTTTCTCCCAAATGTGCGGCTTTCCGCGTGAGTTATGGGTCTCATCCAATGAAAGCGTTCCCGCTGAAGACGATGACGTCACCCGAAGGTCGCTAGCTGCAGTTGTTTAGGAGCTTAAGGCGTTTTTCTGTTTTTTCACTTTTTGCTTGTTTTCTCCCAAATGTGCGGCTTTTCGCGTGAGTTATGGGTCACATTCTATGAAAGCGTTCCCGCTGAAAACGAAGACGTCACCCGCAGGTCGATAGCTGCAGTTGTTTTGGAGCTTAAGGCGTTTTTCTGTTTTTTCACTTTTTGCTTGTTTTCATCCAAATGTGCTTCTTTTCGCGTGACTTATGGGTCTCATCCTTTAGTAGCCACTCCGCTAAAGACGATGTTGTCACCCGCAGGTCGCTAGCTGCAGCCATTTAGGAGCTACAGGCGTTTTCCTGTTTTCTTCACTTTTTGCTTCCTTTCTGTCAAATGTGCGACTTTTCGCGGGAGTTATGGGTCTAATCCTATGATAGCGTTCCCGCTGAAAACGATGACGTCACCCGCAGTTCACAAGCTGCAGCCGTTTAGGAGCTACAGGCGTTTTTCAGTTTTTTTCACTTTTTGCTTGTTTTCTCAAAAATATACGTCTTTTCGCGTGAGTTATGGGTCTCATCGTATGGAAGCGTTCCCGCTAAAGACGGTGACGTCACCCGCAAATCGCTAGCTGGAGCCGTTTATGAGCAAAAGGCGTTTTTATGTTTTTTTCACTTTTTGCTACTTTTCTCCCAAATGTGCGTCTTTTCGCGTGAGTTATTGCTCTCATCCTATGAAAGCGTTCCCGCTGCGTACGATGACGTCACCCGCAGGTCGCTAGCTGCAGCCGTTTAGGAGCTACAGTCGTTTTTCTGTTTTTTTAACTTTTGCTTGTTTTTTCCTAAATATGCGTCTTTTCGCTTGAGTTATGGGTCTCATCCTATTGAAGCGTTCCCGCCGAAGACGATGACGTCACCCGCAGGTTGCTAGCTGCAGTTTTTTAATAGCTTAAGACGTTTTTCTGTTTTTATTACTTTCTGCTTGTTTTCTCCCAAATGTGCGGCTTTTCGCGTGAGTTATGGTTCTCATCCTATGAAAGCGTTCCCGCTGAAAACGAAGATGTCACCCGCAGGTCTTAAGCTGCAGTTGTTTAGGAGCTAAAAGAGTTTTTCTATATAATTCACTTAAAGCTTGTTTTCTCCCAAATGTGCGTCATTTGCGTGAAATATAGGTCTCATCAAATAAAAGCTTTCCCGCTAAAGACGATGCCGTCACCTGCAGGTCGCTAGCTGCAGCCGTTTAGGTGATAAAGGTGTTTATCTGTTTTTTTTCGTTTTTTTTTCACTTTTTGTTTTTTTAACCAGAATGTGCGTCCTTTTGCGTCAGTTATGGGTCTCATCCTATGGAAGTGTGCCCGCTGAAGACGATTACGTCACCCGCAGGTCGCTAGCTGCAGCCGTTTAGGAGCTGAAGCCGTTTTTCTGTTTTTTTTTACTTTTTGGTTGTTTTTTTCCAAATGTTCGTCTTTTCGCGTGAGTTATTAGTCTCGGCCTATGCAAGCGTTCCCGCTGCGTACGATGACGTCACCGGCAGGTCGCTAGCTGCAGCCGTTTAGGAGCTATAGTCGTTTTTTTGGTTTTTTTTTACTATTGCTCGTTTTCTCCTAAATGTGCGTCTTTTTGCGTGAGTTGAGGGGCTCATCTTATTGAAGCGTTCCTGCTGAAGACGATGACGTCACCCGCAGGTCGCTAGCTGGAGTTGTTTAGGAGCTTAAGGCGTTTTTCTGTTTTTTTCACTTTTTGCTTGTTTTCATCCAAATGTGCTTCTTTTCGCGTGAGGTATGGGTCACATTCTATGAATGCGTTCCCGCTGAAACGAAGACGTCTTCCGCAGGTCGCAAGGTGCAGTTGTTTAGGAGCTAAATGCGTTTTTCTATTTTATTCACTTTAAGCTTGTTTTCTCCCAAATGTGCGTCTTTTGCGTGAGTTATGGGTCTCATCAAAAAAAGCGTTCCCGCTGAAGACGATGACGTCACCCGCAGATCGCTAGCTGCAGCCGTTTAGGTAGTAAAGTAGTTTTTCTGTTTTTTTCACTTTTTGCTTCTATTGTTCCAAATGTGCGTCTTATCGCGTGAGTTATGGGTCACATCCTATAAAAGCGTTACCGCTGAAGACGATAACGTCACCCGCAAATCGCTAGCTGCAGCCGTTTAGGAGCTAAGGGCGGTTTTCTATTTTTTTCACTACTGCTTCTTTTCACCAAAATGTCCTTCTTTTCGCGTGAGTTATGGGTCTCATTTTATGGAAGCGTTCCCGCTGAGTACGTTGCCGTCACACACAGGTCGCTAGCTGCAGCTGTTTAGGAGCTTCAGGCGTTTTTCTGTTTTTTTCACTTTTGCTTGTTTTCTCCCAAATGTGCGGCTTTGGCGTAAGTTATGGGTCTCATCCTATTGAAGCGTTCCCGCTAAAGACGTTGACGTCACCCACAGGTCGCTAGCTGCAGTTGTTTAGAAGCTTAAGGCGTTTTTCTGTATTTTTACTTTTTGCTTGTTTTCTCCCAAATGTGCGTCTTTTTGCGTGAGTTATGGGTCTCATCCTCTTGAAACGTTCCCGCTGAAAACGATGACGTTACTCGCAGGTCGAAATATGCAGTTGTTTAGGAGCTAAAGGCGTTTTTTTGTTTTTTTCATTTTTTGCTTGTTTTCTCCCAAATGTGCGGCTTTCCGCGTGAGTTATGGGTCTCATCCAATGAAGGCGTTACCGCTGAAGACGATGACGTCACCCGAAGGTCGCTAGCTGCAGTTGTTTAGGAGCTTAAGGCGTTTTTCTGTTTTTTCACTTTTTGCTTGTTTTCTCCCAAATGTGCGGCTTTTCGCGTGAGTTATGGGTCACATTCTATAAAAGCGTTCCCGCTGAAAACGAATACGTCACCCGCAGGTCGCTAGCTGCAGTTGTTTAGGAGCTTAAGGCGTTTTTCTGTTTTTTTCACTTTTTGCTTGTTTTCATCCAAATGTGCTTCTTTTCGCGTGAGTTATGGGTCTCATCCTTTAGTAGCGTCTCCGCTGAAGACGATGTTGTCACCCGCAGGTCGCTAGCTGCAGCCATTTAGGAGCTACAGGCGTTTTCCTGTTTTCTTCACTTTTTGCTTCCTTTCTGTCAAATGTGCGACTTTTCGCGGGAGTTATGGGTCTAATCCAATGATAGCGTTCCCGCTGAAGACGATGACGTCACCCGCAGGTCACAAGCTGCAGCCGTTTAGGTGCTACAGGCGTTTTTCAGTTTTTTTCACTTTTTGCTTGTTTTCTCAGAAATATACGTCTTTTCGCGAGAGTTATGGGTCTCATCGTATGGAAGCGTTCCCGCTAAAGACGGTGACGTCACCCGCAAATCGCTAGCAGGAGCCGTTTATGAGCAAAAGGCGTTTTTATGTTTTTTCACTTTTTGCTACTTTTCTTCCAAATGTGCGTCTTTTCGCGTGAGTTATTGCTCTCATCCTATGAAAGCGTTCCCGCTGCGTACGATGTCGTCACCCGCAGGGCGCTAGCTGCAGCCGTTTAGGAGCTACAGTCGTTTTTCTGTTTTTTTAACTTTTGCTTGTTTTTTCCTAAATATGCGTCTTTTCGCTTGAGTTATGGGTCTCAGCCTACTGAAGCGTTCCCGCCGAAGACGATGACGTCACCCGCAGGTTGCTAGCTGCAGTTTTTTAGGAGCTTAAGGCGTTTTTCTGTTTTTATTACTTTCTGCTTGTTTTCTCCCAAATGTGCGGCTTTCCGCGTGAGTTATGGGTGTCATCCAGTGAAAGCGTTTCCGCTGAAAACGAAGACGTCACCCGCAGGTCGCAAGCTGCAGTTGTTTAGGAGCTAAAGACGTTTTTCTGTTTTCTCCACTTTAAGCTTGTTTTCTCCCAAATGTGCGTTTTTGCGTGAGTTATGGGTCTCATCAAATAAAAGCGTTCCCGCTGAAGACGATAACGTCACCCGCAAATCGCTAGCTGGAGCCGTTTAGGAGCTAAATGCGTTTTTCTGTTTTTTTCACATTTGCTTGTTTTCTCCCAAATGTGCGGCTTTCCGCGTGAGTTATGGGTCTCATCCAATGAAAGCGTTCCGGCTGAAGACGATGACGTCACCCGAAGGTCGCTAGCTGCAGTTGTTTAGGAGCTTAAGGCGTTTTTCTCTTTTTTTTTTTACTTTTTGCTTGTTTTCTCCCAAATGTGCGGCTTTTCGCGTGAGTTATGGTTCTCATCCTATGAAAGCGTTCCCGCTGAAAACGAAGATGTCACCCGCAGGTCTTAAGCTGCAGTTGTTTAGGAGCTAAAAGAGTTTTTCTATATAATTCACTTAAAGCTTGTTTTCTCCCAAATGTGCGTCATTTTCGTGAAATATAGGTCTCATCAAATAAAAGCGTTCCCGCTGAAGACGATGCCGTCACCTGCAGGTCGCTAGCTGCAGCCGTTTAGGTGATAAAGGTGTTTATCTGTTTTTTTCGTTTTTTTTTTATTTTTTGTTTTTTTTAACCAATGTGCGTCCTTTTGCGTCAGTTATGGGTCTCATCCTATGGAAGTGTGCCCGCTGATGACGATTACGTCACCCGCAGGTCGCTAGCTGCAGCCGTTTAGGAGCTGAAGCCGTTTTTCTATTTTTTTTTACTTTTTGGTTGTTATTTCCAAATGTTCGTCTTTTCGCGTGAGTTATTAGTCTCGGCCTATGCAAGCGTTCCCGCTGCGTACGATGCCGTCACCGGCAGGTCGCTAGCTGCAGCCGTTTAGGAGCTATAGTCGTTTTTTTGGTTTTTTTTACAATTGCTCGTTTTCTCCTAAATGTGCGTCTTTTTGCGTGAGTTGAGGGGCTCATCTTATTGAAGCGTTCCTGCTGAAGACGATGACGTCACCCGCAGGTCGCTAGCTGGTGTTGTTTAGGAGCTTAAGGCGTTTTTCTGTTTTTTTCACTTTTTGCTTGTTTTCATCCAAATGTGCTTCTTTTCGCGTGAGTTATGGGTCACATTCTATGAAAGCGTTCTCGCTGAAAACGAAGACGTCACCCGCAGGTCGCAACGTGCAGTTGTTTAGGAGCTAAATGCGTTTTTCTATTTTATTCACTTTAAGCTTGTTTTCTCCCAAATGTGCGTCTTTTGCGTGAGTTATGGGTCTCATCAAAAAAAGCGTTCCCGCTGAAGACGATGACGTCACCCGCAGATCGCTAGCTGCAGCCGTTTAGGTACTAAAGTAGTTATTCTGTTTTTTTCACTTTTTGCTTCTATTGTTCCAAATGTGCGTCTTATCGCGTGAGTTATGGGTCACATCCTATAAAAGCGTTACCGCTGAAGTCGATAACGTCACCCGCAAATCGCTAGCTGGAGCCGATTAGGAGCTAAGGGCGGTTTTCTATTTTTTTCACTACTGCTTCTTTTCACCCAAATGTCCTTCTTTTCGCGTGAGTTATGGGTCTCATTTTATGGAAGCGTTCCCGCTGAGTACGTTGCCGTCACAGGCAGGTCGCTAGCTGCAGTCGTTTAGGAGCTTCAGGCTTTTTTCTGTTTTTTTTACTTTTTCTTGTACTCTCCCAAATGTGCGTCTTTTCGCGTGAGCTATGGTCATATCCTATTTGAGCGTTCCCACTGAAGACTATGACGTCACCCGAAGGTCCCTAGATGCAGTTAGGAGCTAAAGGCGTTTTTCTGTATTTTCACTTTTGCTGGTTTTCTCCCAAATGTGCGTCTTTTCCCGTGAGTTATGGGTCTCATCCTATAGAAGCGTTTCCGCTAAAGACGATGACGTCACCCGCAAGTCGATAGCAGCAGCCGTTTAGGAGCTATAGGCTTTTTTCTGTTTTTTTTCTGTTTTTTTCACCTTTTTCTTCTTTTCTCTCAAATGTGCGTCTTTTCGCGTGAGTTATGGGTCTAATCCTATGAAAGCGTTCCCGCATCAGACGATGACGTCAAACGCAGGTCGCTAGCTGCAGCCGTTTACGAGCTACAGGCGTTTTTATATTTTTTTTCACATTTTGCTTGTTTTCTCCCTAATGTGCGTCTTTTCGCGTCAGTTATGCGTCTCATTCTATAGAAGCGTTTCCCGCTAAAGACGATGACGTCACCCGCAGGTCGCTAGCAGCAGCCGTTTAGGAGCTACAGGCGTTTTCTGTTTTTTTTTTACTTTTTGCTTCTTTTCTCTCAAATGTGCGTCTTATCGCGTATTATGAGTCTAATCTTATTAAAGCGTTCCCGCTTCAGACGATGACGTCACCCGCAGGTCACTAGCTGCTGCCGTTTAGGAGCTATAGGCGTTTTTTTTTCACTTTTGATTGTTTTCTCAAAAATGTCAGTATTTTCGCATGAGGTATGGGTCTCATCCTATTGAAGCGTACCTGCTGAAGACGATGACGTCACCCGCAGGTCGCTAGCTGCAGCCGTTTAGGAGCTACAGGCGTTTTTCTTATTTTTTTCACTTTTTGCTTGTTTTCTTAAAAATTTGCGCCTTTTCGCGTGAGTTAGGGGTCTTATCCTATCCTATGCAAGCGTTCCCGCTAAAGACGATGACGTCACCCGCAGGTCGCTAGCTGCAGTGGTAAGAAGCTAAAGACGTTTTTCTGTATTTTTCACTTTTTCCTCGTTTTCTCCAAAAGTGCGTCTATCGCGTGAGTTATGGGTCTCATCCTATAGAAGCGTTTCACTGAAGAAGATGACGTCACCCGCAGGTCGCTAGCTGCAGTTGTTTAGGAGCTTAAGGCGTTTTTCTGTTTTTTTTTCACTTTTGCTTGTTTTCTCCCAAATGTGCGTTTTTTTCGCGTGAGTTATGGGTCTCATCCTACGGAAGCGCTCCCGCTAATGTCGTAGACGTCACCTGCAGGTCGCTAGTTGCAGCCGTTTAGGAGCTAAAGGCGTTTTTCTGTTTTTTTCTGTTTTCTTCACTTTTTGCTTGTTTTCTCCAGAATGTGCGTCTTTTCGCGTCAGTTGTGGGTCTCATCCTATGGAAGCGTTCCCGCTGAAGACGATGACGTCACCCGCAGGTCACTAACTGCAGTTGTTTTGGAGCTAAAAACGTTTTTCTGTATTTTTAACTTCTTGCTTGTTTTCTCCCAAATGTGCGTCTTTTCGCCTGAGTTATGGGTCTCATCCTATCCTATGGAAGCATTGCCGCTGAAGACGATGACGTCACCCATAGGTCGCTTACTGCAGTTGTTTAGGAGCTTCAGGCTTTTTTCTGTTTTTTTCACTTTTTCTTGTACTCTCCCAAATGTGCGTCCTTTTCGCGTGAGCTATGGGGTCATATCCTATTTGAGCGTTCCCATTGAAGACTATGACGTCACCCGAAGGTCCCTAGATGCAGTTAGTTAGGAGCTAAAGGCGTTTTTCTGTATTTTTCACGTTTTGCTCGTTTTCTCCCAAATGTGCGTATTTCACGTGAGTTATTGGTCTCATCCTATGGAAGCGTTCCCGCTGACGACGATGACGTCACCCGCAAATCGCTAGGTGGAGCTGTTTAGGAGCTAAAGGCGTTTTTCTGTTTTTTTTTCACTTTTGCTTCTTTTCTCCCAAATGTCCGTCTTTTTGCATGAGTTATGGGTCTCATCCTAACCAATAGATGCGTTCCTGCTGAAGACGATGACGTCACCCGCAGGTCGCTAGCTGCAGTTGTTTAGGAGCTTAAGGCGTTTTTCTGTTTTTTTCACTTTTGCTTGTTTTCTCCTAAATGTGCGTCTATTCGCGTGAGTTATGGGTCTCATCCTATTGAATCGTTCCTGCAGAAGATGATGACATCACCCGCAGGTCGCTATTTGCAGTTGTTTAGGAGCTCAAAGCGTTTTTCTGTATTTTTCACAATTTGCTTGTTTTCTCCAAATGTGCGTCCTTTCGCGTGAGTTATGGGTCTCATCCTAACCAATAGATGCGTTCCTGCTGAAGACGATGACGTCACCCGCAGGTCGCTAGCTGCAGTTGTTTAGGAGCTTAAGGCGTTTTTCTGTTTTTTTCACTTTTGCTTGTTTTCTCCCAAATGTGCGTCTTTTCGCGGACGTTATGGGTCTCATCCTATGGATAGCGCTCCCGCTAAAGTCGTAGACGTTACCTGAAGGTCGCTAGTTGCAGCCGTTTAGGAGCTAAGGGCGTTTTTCTGTTTTTTTTCTGTGTTTCTTCACTTTTTGCTTGTTTTCTCCAGAATGTGCGTTTTTTCGCGTCAGTTGTGGTTCTCATCCTATGGAAGCGTTCCCGCTGAAGACGATGACGTCACCGCAGGTCGCTAGCTGCAGCCGTTTAGGAGCTGAAGGCTTTTTTCTGTTATTTTCACTTTTTGCTCGTTTTCTCCAAAATGTACGTCTATTCGCGTGAGTTATGGGTCTCATCCTATGAAAGCGTTCCCGCTGACGACGATGACGTCACCCGCAAATCGCTAGCTGGAGCCGTTTAGGAGCTAAGGCGTTTTTCTGTTTTTTTTCACTTTTGCTTCTTTTCTCCCAATGTGCGTCTTTTCGCATGAGGTATGGGTCTCATCCTATTGAATCGTTCCTGCAGAAGATGATGACATCACCCGAAGGTCGCTATTTGCAGTTGTTTAGGAGCTCAAAGCGTTTTTCTGTATTTTTCACAATTTGCTTTTTTTCTCCCAAATGTGCGTCTTTTCGTGTGAGTTATGGGTCTCATCCTAACCAATAGAAGCGTTCCCGCTGAAGACGATGACGTCACCCGCAGGTCGCTAGCTGCAGTTGTTTAGGAGCTTAAGGCGTTTTTCTGTTTTTTTCACTTTTGCTTGTTTTCTCCCAAATGTGGGTCTTTTCGCGGACGTTATGGGTCTCATCCTATGGAAGCGCTCCCGCTAAAGTCGTAGACGTTACCTGAAGGTCGTTAGTTGCAGCCGTTTAGGAGCTAAAGGCGTTTTTCTGTTTTTTTTTTCTGGTTTCTTCACTTTTTGCTTGTTTTCTCCAGAATGTGCGTTTTTTCGCGTGAGTTATGGGTCTCATCCTATGGAAGCGTGCCCGCTGAAGACGATTACGTCACCCGCAGGTCACTAACTGCAGTTGTTTAGGAGCTAAAGGAGTTTTTCTATATTTTTAACTTCTTGCTTGTTTTCCCTAAATGTGCGTCTTTTCGCGTGAGTTATGGGCCTCGCCTTATGGAAGCGTTCCTGCTGAGGACGATTACGTCACCCGCAGGTCGCTAGCTGCAGCCGTTTAGGAGCTGAAGGCGTTTATCTGTTTTTTTACTTTTTGCTCGTTTCTTCCCAAATGTGCATTTTTTCGCCGGATTTTTGGGTCTGTTCCTATAAAAACGTCCCGCTAAATACGATGACGTCACCCGCAGGTCGCTAGCTGCAGTTGGTAAGAAGCTAAAGGCGTTTTTCTGTTAAATTTACTTTTTGCTCGTTTTCTCCATATGTGCGTCTTTTCGCGTGAGTTATGGGTCTCATCCTATGGAACAGTTCCCGCTAAAGACGGTGACGTCACCCATAGGTCGCTAACTGCAGTTGTTTAGTAGCTAAAGGCGTTTTTCTGCATTTTTCACGTTATGCTCGTTTTCTCCAAATGTGCGTCTTTTCGCGAGAATTATGGGTCTCATTCTATGAAACCGTTCTCGCTGAAGACGATGACGTCACCCGCAGGTCGCAACTGCAGTCGTTTAGGAGCTAAAGGCCTTTTTCTGTTTTTTTTATTTTTTACTTCTTTTCTCTCATTGTGATACTTTTTGCGTGAGTTATGGGTTTATCGTATGGAAGAATTCCCGCTGAAGACGATGACGTCACCTGCAGGTAGCTAGCTGCAGCCGTTTAGGAGCTAAAGGCGTTTTTCAGTTGTTTTTTTTCGTTTTTTTTTCACTTTTTGTTTGTTTTCTCCAGAATGTGCGTCTTTTCGCTTCAGTTATTTGTCTCATCTTATGGAAGCGTTCCCGCTTAACACGATGACGTCACCGAAGGTCACTAACTGCAGTTGTTTAGGAGCTATAAGCGTTTTTCTGTATTTTTAACTTTTGCTTGTTTTCTCCCAAATGTGCGTCTTTTCGCGTGAATTATGGGTCTAATGCTATGGAAGCGTTCCTTCTGAAGACGTTGACGTCACCTGCAGGTCGCTAGCTGCATCCGTTTAGGTGATAAAGGCGTTTATCTGTTTTTTTTTGTTTTTTTTTAATTTTTGTTTTTTTTAACCTGAATGTTCCCTTATTTGCGTCAGTTATGGGTCTGATCCTATGAAAGCGGGCCCGCTGAGACGATTACGACACCCGCAGGTCGCTAACCTAAAGTTGTTTAGGAGCTAAAGCGTTTTTCTGGTTTTTTTTCACTTTTTGCTTGTTTTCCTCCAAATGTGCGTCTTTTCGCGTGAGTTATGGGTCTGATCCTATAGAAGCGTCCCGCTGAAGACGATGACGACACCGCAGGTCCTTAGCAGCAGTCGTTTTGGAGCTTAAGGCGTTTTTCTGTTTTTTTTTCACTTTTTGCTTGTTTTCTCCAAATGTGCGTCTTTTGGCGTAAGTATGGGTCTAAACGTATGAAAGCTTTTCCGATGCAGACGATGACGTCACCGCAGGTCGCTAGCTACAGCTGTTTATTATCTAAAGGCAATTTTCTGTTATTTTCGCTTTTTGCTTGTTTACTCAAAATATGTGCGTCTTAAAATGTGCGTCTTTTCGCGTGAGTTATGGGTCTGATCCTATAGAAGCGTCCCCGCTGAAGACGATGACGACACCCGCAGGTCCTTAGCAGCAGTCGTTTAGCAGCTAAAGGTGTTTTTCTGTTTTTTTTACTTTTGCTTGTTTTCTCCCAAATGTGCGTCTTTTAGCGTAGGTTGTGGGTCTCATCCTATTGAATCGTTCCTGCTGAAGACGTTGACGTCACCCGCAGGTCGCTAGTTGCAGTTGTTTTGGAGCTAAGGACGTTTTTCTGTTTTTTTCAATTTTTACTTGTTTTTTCAAAAGTCTTTTCGCGTGAGTTATGGGTCTCTACCTATGGAAGTGGAAGCGTTCCAGATGATGACGATGACGTCACCTGCAGGTCGCTAGCTGCAGCCGTTTAGGAGATAAAGGCGTTTTTCTGTTTTTTTCTCTTTTTTCACTTTTTGCTTGTTTTCTCCAGAATGTGCGACCTTTTGCGTCAGTTATGGGTCTCATCCTATTTAAGCGTTCCCGCTGAATACGAGCTGAATACCGTTTAGGAACAACAGGCGTTTTTCTTTTTTTTTCACTTTTTGCTTGCTTTCTCCCAAATGTGCGTCTTTTCGCGTGAGTTATGGGTCTCAACCTATGAAAGCGTTCCAGATTCAGACGATGACGTCACCTGCAGGTCGCTAGCTGCATCCGTTTAGGTGATAAAGGCGTTTATCTGTTTTTTTTGTTTTTTTTTTAATTTTTGTTTTTTTTAACCTGAATGAGCCTTCTTTTGCGTCAGTTATGGGTCTGATCCTATGAAAGCGTTCCCGCTGAAGACGATTACGACACCCGCAGGTCGCTAACTAAAGTTGTTTAGGAGCTAAAGGAGTTTTTCTGTTTTTTTTCACTTTTTGCTTGTTTTCTTCCAAATGTACGTCTTTTCGCGTGCGTTATTGGTCTCATTCTATGGAAGCGTTCCCACTGAAGACGATGACGTCACCCATAGGTCACTAACTAAAGTTGTTTAGGAGCTGAAGGCGTTTTTCTATATTTTTCACGATATGCTTGTTTTCTCCTAAATGTGCGTCCTTTCGCGAGAGTTATGGGTCTCATCCTATGGAAGCGTTCCCACTGAAGTCGATGACGTCACCCGCAGGTAGGTAGCTGCAGTTGTTTATGAGCTTAAGGCGTATATCTGTTTTTTTCACTTTTGCTTGTTGTCTCCCAAATGTGCGTCTTTTCGCGTGAGTTATGCGTCTCATCCTATGGAAGCGCTCCCGCTGAAGTCGTAGACGTCACCTGAAGGCGCTAGTTGCGGCCGTTTAGGAGCTAAAGGCGTCTTTCTGTTTTTTTCTGTTTTCTTCACTTTTTGCTTGTTTTCTCCAGAATGTGCGTCTTTTCGCGTCAGTTGTGGGTCTCAACCTATGAAAGCGTTCCAGATTCAGACGATGACGTCACCTGCAGGTCGCTAGCTGCAGCCGTTTAGGTGATAAAATCGTTTATCTGTTTTTTTCGGGTTTTTTTACTTTTTTTTAAACCTGAATGTGCGTCCTTTTGCGTAAGTTATGGGCCTTATCCTATGGAAGCGTTCCCGCTGAAGACGATGACGTCACCCGCAGGTCGCTAACTGCAGTTGTTTTGGAGCAAAAGGCGTTTTTCTGTATTTTTAACTTTTGCTTGTTTTCTCTCAAATGTAAGACTTTTCGCGTGATTTATGGGTTACATCCTATTTAAGCCTTCCCGCTGAATTCGATGACGTCACCCGCAGGTCGCTAACTGCAGTTGTTTTGGAGCAAAAGGTGTTTTTCTGTTTTTTTCGCTTTTTGCTTGTTTACTCAAAAATGTTCGTCTTTTCGCGTGAATTATGGGTCTCATCCATTGGAAGCCTTCTCGCTAAAGAACATGACGTTACCCGCAGGTCGCAAGGTGCAGTTGTTTAGGTGCTAAAGGCGTTTTCCTGTTTTTTTCACTTTTTGCTTGTTTTCTCCCAAATGTGCGTCTTTTGCGTGAGTTATGGGTCTGATCCTATGGGAGCGTTCCCGCTGAAGACGATGACGTCATCCGTAAATCGCTAGCTAGAGCTGTTTAGGAGCTAAAGGCGTCTTTCTGTTTTTTTCACTTATGCTTGTTTTCTCCCAAATGTGCGTATTTTCGCGTAAGTTATGGGTCTCAACCTATTTAGACGTTCCCGCTGAAGACGATAAAGTGACCCGCAGGTGGCTAGCTGCAGTTGTTTAGGAGCTTCTGGCGTATTTCTATTTTTTTCACATTTAGCTTGTTTTCGCTTAAATGTGCGTCTTTGGCGTTAGTTATGGGTCAAACGTATGAAAGCTTTCCCGATGCAGACGATGACGTCACCCGCAGGTCGCTAGCAAAAGCTGTTTATTATCTAAAGGCAATTTTCTGTTATTTTCGCTTTTTGCTTGTTTACTCAAAAATGTACGTCTTTTCGCGTGAGTTATGGGTCTCACCCTATGGAAGCGTTCCCGCTGAGGACGATGACGTCACCTGCAGGTCGCTAGCAGGAGCCGTTTAGCAGCTAAAGGTGTTTTTCTTTTTTTTTACTTTTGCTTGTTTTCTCCCAAATGTGCGTCTTTTCGCGTAAGTTATGGGTCTCATCCTATTGAATTGTTCCTGCTGAAGACGATGACGTCACCCGCAGGTCGCTAGTTGCAGTTGTTTTGGAGCTAAAGACGTTTTTCTGTTTTTTTCAATTTTTACTTGTTTTCTCAAAAGTCTTTTCGCGTGAGTTATGGGTCTCTACCTATGGAAGTGGAAGCGTTCCAGCTGATGACGATGACGTCACCTGCAGGTCGCTAGCTGCAGCTGTTTAGGAGATAAAGGCGTTTTTCTGTTTTTTTCTCTTTTTTTTCACTTTTTGCTTGTTTTCTCCAGAATGTGCGTCCTTTTGCGTCAGTTATGGGTCTCATCCTATTTAAGCGTTCCCGCTGAATACGAGCTGAATACCGTTTAGGAGCTAAAGGCGTTTTCTGTATTTTTAACTTTTTGCTTGTTTTCTCCCAAATGTGCGTCTTTTCGCGTGAGTTATGGGTCTCATGCTATGGAAGCGTTCCTGCTGAAGACGTTGACGTCACCTGCAGGTCGCTAGCTGCATCCGTTTAGGTGATAAAGGCGTTTATCTGTTTTTTTTTTTTTTTTTAATTTTTTTTTTTTTTAACCTGAATGTGCCTTCTTTTGCGTCAGTTATGGGTCTGATCCTATGAAAGCGTGCCCGCTGAAGACGATTACGACACCCGCAGATAGCTAACTAAAGTTGTTTAGGAGCTAAAGGAGTATTTCTGTTTTTTTTCACTTTTTTTTGCTTGTTTTATTCCAAATGTGCGTCTTTTCGCGTGAGTTATGGGTCTGATCCTATAGAAGCGTCCCCGCTGAAGACGATGACGACACCCGCAGGTCTTTAGCAGCAGTCGTTTAGGAGCTAAAGGCGTTTTTTTTTGTTTTTTTCACTTTTTGCTTGTTTTCTCCCAAATGTGCGTCTTTTCGCGTGAGTTATGGGTCTGATCCTATGGGAGCGTTCCCGCTGAAGACGATGACGTCACCCGTAATCGCTAGCTGGAGCCGTTTAGGAGCTAAAGGCGTTTTTCTGTTTTTTTCACTTATGCTAGTTTTCTCCCAAATGTGCGTCTTTTCGCGTGAGTTATGCGTCTCAACCTATTTAGGCGTTCCCGCTGAAGACGATAAAGTCACCTGCAGGTGGCTAGCTGCAGTTGTTTAGGAGCTTCTGGCGTATTTCTATTTTTTTCACTTTTTGCTTGTTTTCGCTCAATGTGCGTCTTTTGGCGTAAGTTATGGGTCTAAACGTATGAAAGCGTTCCCGCTGAAGATGATGACGTCACCCGTAAATCGCTAGCTGGAGCCGTTTAGGAGCTAAAGGCGTTTTTCTGTTTTTTTCACTTTTGCTTGTTTTCTCCCAAATGTACGTCTTTTCGCGTGAGCTATGGGTCTCATTCTATTGAAGCGTTCCCACTGAAGACGATGACGTCACCCATAGGTCACTTACTAAAGTTGTTTAGGAGCTAAAGGCGTTTTTCTGTATTTTTCACGATATGCTTGTTTTCTCCCAAATGTGCGTCCTTTCGCGAGAGTTATGGGTCTCATCCTATGGAAGCGTTCCCGCTGAAGACGATGACGTCACCCACAGGTCGGTAGCTGCAGTTGTTTAGGAGCAAAAGGCGTTTTTCTGTATTTTTAACTTTTGCTTGTTTTCTCTCAAATGTAAGACTTTTCGCGTGATTTATGGGTTACATCCTATTTAAGCCTTCCCGCTGAATTCGATGACGTCACCCGCAGGTCGCTAACTGCAGTTGTTTTGGAGCAAAAGGTGTTTTTCTGTTTTTTTCGCTTTTTGCTTGTTTACTCAAAAATGTTCGTCTTTTCGCGTGAATTATGGGTCTCATCCAATGGAAGCCTTCTCGCTGAAGAGCATGACGTTACCCGCAGGTCGCAAGGTGCAGTTGTTTAGGTGCTAAAGGCGTTTTCCTGTTTTTTTTCATTTTTTGCTTGTTTTCTCCCAAATGTGCGTCTTTTGCGTGAGTTATGGGTCGGATCAAATAAAAGCGTTCCCGCTGAAGACGATGACGTCACCCGCAGGTCACTAACTGCAGTTGTTTAGGAGCTAAAGGCATTTTTCAGTGTTTTTCACTTTTGCTTGTTTTCTCAAAAATGTACGTCTTTTCGCGTGAGTTATGGGTCTGATCCTATGGGAGCGTTCCCGCTGAAGACGATGACGTCATCCGTAAATCGCTAGCTAGAGCCGTTTAGGAGCTAAAGGCGTCTTTCTGTTTTTTTCACTTATGCTTGTTTTCTCCCAAATGTGCGTATTTTCGCGTGAGTTATGGGTCTCAACCTATTTAGACGTTCCCGCTAAAGACGATAAAGTGACCCGCAGGTGGCTAGCTGCAGTTGGTTTAGGAGCTTCTGGCGTATTTCTATTTTTTTTCACATTTAGCTTGTTTTCGTTAAATGTGCGTCTTTGGCGTTAGTTATGGGTCAAACGTATGAAAGCTTTCCCGATGCAGACGATGACGTCACCCGCAGGTCGCTAGCTACAGCTGTTTATTATCTAAAGGCAATTTTCTGTTATTTTCGCTTTTTGCTTGTTTACTCAAAAATGTACGTCTTTCGCGTGAGTTATGAGTCTCACCCTATGGAAGCGTTCCCGCTGAGGACCGATGACGTCACCTGCAGGTCGCTAGCAGGAGCCGTTTAGCAGCTAAAGGTGTTTTTCTTTTTTTTTACTTTTGCTTGTTTTCTCCCAAATGTGCGTCTTTTCGCGTAAGTTATGAGTCTCACACCTATGGAAGCGTTCCCGCTGAGGACGATGACGTCACCTGCAGGTCGCTAGCAGGAGCCGTTTAGCAGCTAAAGGTGTTTTTCTATTTTTTTACTTTTGCTTATTTTCTCCCAAATGTGCGTCTTTTCGCGTAAGTTATGGGTCTCATCCTATTGAATTGTTCCTGCTGAAGACGATGACGTCACCCGCAGGTCGCTAGTTGCAGTTGTTTTGGAGCTAAGGACGTTTTTCTGTTTTTTTCAATTTTTACTTGTTTTCTCAAAAGTCTTTTCGCGTGAGTTATGGGTCTCTACCTATGGAAGTGGAAGCGTTCCAGCTGATGACGATGACGTCACCTGCAGGTCGCTAGCTGCAGCTGTTTAGGAGATAAAGGCGTTTTTCTGTTTTTTTCTCTTTTTTTTCACTTTTTGCTTGTTTTCTCCAGAATGTGCGTCCTTTTGCGTCAGTTATGGGTCTCATCCTATTTAAGCGTTCCCGCTGATACGAGCTGAATACCGTTTAGGAGCTAAAGGCGTTTTCTGTATTTTTAACTTTTTGCTTGTTTTCTCCCAAATGTGCGTCTTTTCGCGTGAGTTATGGGTCTCATGCTATGGAAGCGTTCCTGCTGAAGACGTTGACGTCACCTGCAGGTCGCTAGCTGCATCCGTTTAGGTGATAAAGGCGTTTATCTGTTTTTTTTTGTTTTTTTTTTAATTTTTGTTTTTTTTTAACCTGAATGTGCCTTCTTTTGCGTCAGTTATGGGTCTGATCCTATGAAAGCGTGCCCACTGAAGACGATTACGACACCTGCAGGTCGCTAACTAAAGTTGTTTAGGAGCTAAAGGAGTATTTCTGTTTTTTTTCACTTTTTGCTTGTTTTATTCCAAATGTGCGTCTTTTCGCGTGAGTTATGGGTCTGATCCTATAGAAGCGTCCCCGCTGAAGACGATGACGACACCCGCAGGTCTTTAGCAGCAGTCGTTTAGGAGCTAAACGCGTTTTTCTGTTGTATTTTCACTTTTTGCTTGTTTTCTCCCAAATGTGCGTCTTTTTCGCGTGAGTTATGGGTCTGATCCTATGGGAGCGTTCCCGCTGAAGACGATGACGTCACCCGTAAATCGCTAGATGGAGCCGTTTAGGAGCTAAAGGCGTTTTTCTGTTTTTTTCACTTATGCTAGTTTTCTCCCAAATGTGCGTCTTTTCGCGTGAGTTATGCGTCTCAACCTATTTAGGCGCTCCCGCTGAGACGATAAAGTCACCTGCAGGTGGCTAGCTGCAGTTGTTTAGGAGCTTCTGCGTATTTCTATTTTTTTCACTTTTTGCTTGTTTTCGCTCAAATGTGCGTCTTTTGGCGTAAGTTATGGGTCTAAACGTATGAAAGCTTTCCCGATGCAGACGATGACGTCACCCGCAGGTCGCTAGCTACTGCTGTTTATTATCTAAAGGCAATTTTCTGTTATTTTCGCTTTTTGCTTGTTTTCTCAAAAAAGTACGTCTTTTCGCGTGAGTTATGGGTCTCATCCTATGGAAGCGTTCCCGCTGAAGACGATGACGTCACCCGCAAATCGCTAGCTGGAGCCGTTTAGGAGCTAAAGGCGTTTTTCTGTTTTTTTCACTTTGCTTGTTTTCTCCCAAATGTACGTCTTTTCGCGTGAGCTATGGGTCTCATTCTATGGAAGCGTTCCCACTGAAGACGATGACGTCACCCATAGGTCACTTACTAAAGTTGTTTAGGAGCTAAAGGCGTTTTTCTGTATTTTTCACGATATGCTTGTTTTCTCCGAAATGTGCGTCCTTTCGCGAGAGTTATGGGTCTCATCCTATGGAAGCGTTCCCGCTGAAGACGATGACGTCACCCGCAGGTCGGTAGCTGCAGTTGTTTAGGAGCTTAAGGCGTATATCTGTTTTTTCACTTTTGCTTGTTTTTCTCCCAAATGTGCGTCTTTTCGCGTGAGTTATGGGTCTCATCCTATGGAAGCGCTCCCGCTGAAGTCGTAGACGTCACCTGAAGACGCTAGTTGCAGCCGTTTAGGAGCTAAAGGCGTTTTTCTGTTTTTTTCTGTTTTTTTCACTTTTTGCTTGTTTTCTCCCAAATGTGCGTCCTTTTGCGTAAGTTATGGGCCTTATCCTATGGAAGCGTTCCCGCTGAAG
>JAYJMR010000011.1:514007-543477 GCA_037074705.1 Zhengitettix transpicula | reverse complement strand
GCTACAGGCGTTTTTCTGTTTTTTTCACTTTTTGTATGTTTTCTCTCAAATGTGCGTCTTTTCGCATGAGTTATGGGTCTCATCCTATTGAAGCGTGCTTGCTGAAGACGATGACGTCACCCGCAGGTGGCTAGCTGCAGTTGTTGAGGAGCTTAAAGCGTTTTTCTGTTTTTTTACTTTTTCCTTGTTTTCTCCCAAATTTGCGTCTTTTCGCGTGAGTTATGGGTCTCAACCTATGGAAGCAATCCCGCTGAAGACGATGACGTCACCCGCAGGTCGCTAGTAGCAGTTGTTTAGAAGCCAAAGGCGTTTTTCTGTTTTTTTTTCACTTTTTGCTTGTTTTCTCCCAAATGTGCGTCTTTTCGCGTGAGTTATGGGTCTAATCCTATGGAAGCGTCCCTGCTGAAGACGATGACGTCAACCGCAGGTCGCAAACTGCAGTCTTTTAGGAGCTACAGATGTTTTTCTGTTTTTTTCACTTTTGCTTGTTTTCTCCCAAATGTACTTCTTTTCGCGTGTGCTATGGGTCCCATTCTATTTAAGCGTTTCTGCTCAAGACGATGACGTCAGCCGCAGATCGCTAGCTGCAGTTGTTTAGAAGCTTAAGGCGTTTTTCTAATTTATTCCCTTTTTGCTTGTTTTCTCCAAAATTTGCATCTTTTCGCGTGAGTTATGGGTCTCATCCTGTTGAAGCGTTTCCGGTGAAGACGATGACGTCACCCGCAGGTGGCTAGCTGCAGTTGTTTAGAAGCTTAAGGCGTTTTCTGTCTTTTTCACTTTTTCCTTGTTTTCTCCCAAATGTGCGTCTTTTCGTGTGAGTTATGGGTCTCACCCTATGGAAGCTTTCCCGCTGAAGACGATGACGTCACCCGCAGGTGGCTACTAGCAGTTGTTTAGGAGCTAACGGATTTTTCTGTATTTTTCTATTTTTGCTTGTTTTCACCCAAATGTACGTCTTTTCGCGTGAGTTATGGGTCTCATCCTAAGGAAGCGTTCCCGCTAAATACGATGACGTTACCCGCAAATCGCCAGCTAGAGCCTTTTAGAAGCTAAAGGCGTTTTTCTGTTTTTTTCACTTTTGCTTGTTTTCTCCCAAATGTACTTCTTTTCGCGTGAGTTAAGGGTCACATCCTATTTAAGCGTTTCCGCTGAAGACGATGACGTCATCCGCAGGTCGCTAGCTGCAGGTGTTTAGGAGCATAAGGCGTTTTTCTGTTTTTTTCACTTTTTGCTTGTTTTCTCCCAAATGTGCGTCTTTTCGCGTGAGTTATGGGTCTCATCCTATGGAAGCCTTCCCGCTGAAGACCATGACGTCACCTGCAGGTCGCAAGCTGCAGTTGTTTAGGTGCTAAAGGCGTTTTTCTGTTTTTTTCACTTTTGCTTGTTTTCTCCCAAATGTTCGTTTTTTGCGTGAGTAATGGGTCTGATCAAATAAAAGCGTTCCCGCTGAAGACGATGACGTCAACCGCAGGTCGCAAACTGCAGTCGTTTAGGAGCTACAGACGTTTTTCTGTTTTTTTTATTTTTTACTTTTTTTCTCTCAAATGTGAGTCTTTTTGCGTGAGTTATGGGTCTCATCCTATTGAAGCGTGCTTGCTGAAGACGATGACGACACCCGCAGGTGGCTAGCTGCAGTTGTTGAGGAGCTTAAAGCGTTTTTCTGTTTTTTTACTTTTTCCTTGTTTTCTCCCAAATTTGCGTCTTTTCGCGTGAGTTATGGGTCTCAACCTATGGAAGCAATCCCGCTGAAGACGATGACGTCACCCGCAGGTCGCTAGTAGCAGTTGTTTAGAAGCCAAAGGCGTTTTTCTGTTTTTTTTCACTTTTTGCTTGTTTTCTCCCAAATGTGCGTCTTTTCGCGTGAGTTATGGGTCTCATCCTATGGAAGCCTTCCCGCTGAAGACCATGACGTCACCCGCAGGTCGCAAGCTGCAGTTGTTTAGGTGCTAAAGGCGTTTTTCTGTTTTTTTCACTTTTTGCTTGTTTTCTCCCAAATGTTCGTTTTTTGCGTGAGTTATGGGTCTGTTCAAATAAAAGCGTTCCCGCTGAAGACGATGACGTCAACCGCAGGTCGCAAACTGCAGTCGTTTAGGAGCTACAGACGTTTTTCTGTTTTTTTTATTTTTTACTTCTTTTCTCTCAAATGTGAGTCTTTTTGCGTGAGTTATGGGTCTCATCCTATTGAAGCGTGCTTGCTGAAGACGATGACGACACCCGCAGGTGGCTAGCTGCAGTTGTTGAGGAGCTTAAAGCGTTTTTCTGTTTTTTTACTTTTTCCTTGTTTTCTCCCAAATTTGCGTCTTTTCGCGTGAGTTATGGGTCTCAACCTATGGAAGCAATCCCGCTGAAGACGATGACGTCACCCGCAGGTCGCTAGTAGCAGTTGTTTAGAAGCCAAAGGCGTTTTTCTGTTTTTTTTCACTTTTTGCTTGTTTTCTCCCAAATGTGCGTCTTTTCGCGTGAGTTATGGGTCTCATCCTATGGAAGCGTCCCCGCTGAAGACGATGACGTCAACCGCAGGTCGCAAACTGCAGTCTTTTAGGAGCTACAGACGTTTTTCTGTTTTTTTTATTTTTTACTTCTTTTCTCTCAAATGTGAGTCTTTTTGCGTGAGTTATGGGTCTCATCCTATGGAAGCGATCCCGCTGAAGACGATGACATATCCCGCAGGTCGCTTGATGCAGCCGTTTAGGAGCTACAGGCGTTTTTATGTTTTTTTTTCACTTTTTGCTTGTTTTCTCTCAAATGTGCGTCTTTTAGCATGAGGTATGGGTCTCATCCTATTGAAGCGTGCTTGTAGAAGACGATGACGTCACCCGCAGGTCGCTAGTAGCAGTTGTTTAGAAGCCAAAGCGTTTTTCTGTTTTTTTTTTTCACTTTTTGCTTGTTTTCTCCCAAATGTGCGTCTTTTCGCGTGAGTTATGGGTCTCATCCTATGGA
Source organism: Zhengitettix transpicula (assembly GCA_037074705.1). Lineage (NCBI taxonomy): Eukaryota > Metazoa > Arthropoda > Insecta > Orthoptera > Tetrigidae > Zhengitettix > Zhengitettix transpicula. Next base: position 540,537 of record JAYJMR010000011.1, on the reverse strand, counting down.
AGCGTCCCCGCTGAAGACGATGACGTCAACCGCAGGTCGCAAACTGCATTCGTTTACGAGCTACAGACGTTTTTCTGTTTTTTTTATTTTTTACTTCTTTTCTCTCAAATGTGAGTCTTTTTGCGTGAGTTATGGGTCTCATCCTATGAAAGCGATCCCGCTGAAGACGATGACATATCCCGCAGGTTGCTTCTTGCAGCCGTTTAGGAGCTACAGGCGTTTTTCTGTTTGTTTCACTTTTTGCTTGTTTTTACAAAAATGTACGTCTTTTCGCGTGAGTTATGGGTCTCATCCTATGAGAGCGTTCCCGCTGAAGAACATGACGTCACTCGCAAATCGCTAGCTAGAGCCGTTTAGAAGCTAAAGGCGTTTTTCTGTTTTTTTCACTTTTGCTTATTTTCCCCCAAATGTGCGTCTTTTTGCGTGAGTTATGGGTCTCATCCTATTGAAGCTTTCCCCCCCGAAGACAATGACGTCACCCGCAGGTCGCAAGCTGCAGTTGTTTAGAAGCTTAAGGCGTTTTTCTAATTTTTTCACTTTTTGCTTGTTTTCTCCAAAATTTGCATCTTTTCGCGTGAGTTATGGGTCTCATCCTGTTGAAGCGTTTCCGGTGAAGACGATGACGTCACCCGCAGGTGGCTAGCTGCAGTTGTTTAGAAGCTTAAGGCGTTTTCTGTTTTTTTCACTTTTTCCTTGTTTTCTCCCAAATGTGCGTCTTTTCGTGTGAGTTATGGGTCTCACCCTATGGAAGCTTTCCCGCTGAAGACGTTGACGTCACCCGCAGGTGGCTAGTAGCAGTTGTTTAGGAGCTAAAGGATTTTTCTGTATTTTTCACTTTTTGCTTGTTTTCACCCAAATGTACGTCTTTTCGCGTGAGTTATGGGTCTCATCCTATGGAAGCATTCCCGCTGAATACGATAACGTTACCCGCAAATCGCCAGCTAGAGCCTTTTAGAAGCTAAAGGCATTTTTCTGTTTTTTTCACTTTTGCTTGTTTTCTCCCAAATGTACTTTTTTTCGCGTGAGGTAAGGTTCACATCCTATTTAAGCGTTCCCGCTGAAGACGATGACGTCATCCGCAGGTCACTAGCTGCAGTTGTTTAGGAGCATAAGGCGTTTTTCTGTTTTTTTCACTTTTTGCTTGTTTTCTCCCAAATGTGCGTCTTTTCGCGTGTTTTATGGCTCTCATCCTATGAAAGCGTCCCCGCTGAAGACGATGACGTCAACCGCAGGTCGCAAACTGCAGTCGTTTAGGAGCTACAGACGTTTTTCTATTTTTTTTATTTTTTACTTATTTTCTCTCAAATGTGAGTCTTTTGCGTGAGTTATGGGTCTCATCCTTTGGAAGCGATCCCGCTAAAGACGATGACATAACCCGCAGGTCGCTTGTTGCAGCCCTTTAGGAGCTACAGGCGTTTTTATGTTTTTTTCACTTTTTGTATGTTTTCTCTCAAATGTGCGTCTTTTCGCAAGAGTTATGGGTCTCATCCTATTGAAACGTGCTTGCTGAAGACGATGACGTCACCCGCAGGTGGCTACCTGCAGTTGTTGAGGAGCTTAAAGCGTTTTTCTGTTTTTTTACTTTTTCCTTGTTTTCTCCCAAATTTGCGTCTTTTCGCGTGAGTTATGGGTCTCAACCTATGGAAGCAATCCCGCTGAAGACGATGACGTCACCCGCAGGTCGCTAGTAAAAGTTGTTTAGAAGCCAAAGGCGTTTTTCTGTTTTTTTTCACTTATTGCTTGTTTTCTCCCAAATGTGCGTCTTTTCGCGTGAGTTATGGGTCTAATCCTATGGAAGCGTCCCTGCTGAAGACGATGACGTCAACCGCAGGTCGCAAACTGCAGTCTTTTAGGAGCTACAGATGTTTTTCTGTTTTTTTTATTTTTTACTTCTTTTCTCTCAAATGTGAGTCTTTTTGCGTGAGTTATGGGTCTCATCCTATGGAAGCGATCCCGCTGAAGACGATGACATATCCCGCAGGTCGCTTGTTGCAGCCGTTTAGGAGCTACAGGCGTTTTTCTGTGTTTTTCACTTTTTGCTTGTTTTTACAAAAATGTTCGTCTTTTCGCGTGAGTTATGGGTCTCAACCTATGGAAGCAATCCCGCTGAAGACCATGACGTCACCCGCAAATCGCTAGCTAGAGCCGTTTAGGAGCTAAAAGCGTTTTTCTGATTTTTTCAATTTTAGCTTGTTTTCACCCAAATGTGCGTCTTTTCGCGTGAGTTATGGGTCTAATCCTATGAAGGCGTTCCCGCTGCAGACGTTGACGACACCCGCAGGTCGCTAGCTGCAGCCGTTTAGGAGCTTCAGGCGTTGTTCTGTTTTTTTTACTTTTTATTGTTTTCTCTAAAATGTACGTCTTTCTGCGTGTGCTATGGGTCCCATTCTATTTAAGCGTTTCTGCTCAAGACGATGACGTCAGCCGCAGATCGCTAGCTGCAGTTGTTTAGAAGCTTAAGGCGTTTTTCTAATTTTTTCTCTTTTTGCTTGTTTTCTCCAAAATTTGCATCTTTTCGCGTGTGTTATGGGTCTCATCCTGTTGAAGCGTTTCCGGTGAAGACGATGACGTCACCCGCAGGTGGCTAGCTGCAGTTGTCTAGAAGCTTAAGGCGTTTTCTGTTTTTTTCACTTTTTCCTTGTTTTCTCCCAAATGTGCGTCTTTTCGTGTGAGTTATGGGTCTCAGCCTATGGAAGCTTTCCCGCTGAAGACGATGACGTCACCCGCAGGTGGCTAGTAGCAGTTGTTTAGGAGCTAACGGATTTTTCTGTATTTTTCACTTTTTGCTTGTTTTCACCCAAATGTACGTCTTTTCGCGTGAGTTATGGGTCTCATCCTAAGGAAGCGTTCCCGCTGAATACGATGACGTTACCCGCAAATCGCCAGCTAGAGCCTTTTAGAAGCTAAAGGCGTTTTTCTGTTTTTTTCACTTTTGCTTGTTTTCTCCCAAATGTACTTCTTTTCGCGTGAGTTAAGGGTCACATCCTATTTAAGCGTTTCCGCTGAAGACGATGACGTCATCCGCAGGTCGCTAGCTGCAGGTGTTTAGGAGCATAAGGCGTTTTTCTGTTTTTTTCACTTTTTGCTTGTTTTCTCCCAAATGTGCGTCTTTTCGCGTGAGTTATGGGTCTCATTCTATGGAAGCCTTCCCGCTGAAGACCATGACGTCACCTGCAGGTCGCAAGCTGCAGTAGTTTAGGTGCTAAAGGCGTTTTTCTGTTTTTTTCACTTTTTGCTTGTTTTCTCCCAAATGTTCGTTTTTTGCGTGAGTTATGGGTCTGATCAAATACAAACGTTCCCGCTGAAGACGATGACGTCACCCGCAGATCGCTAGCTGCAGCCGTTTAGAAGCTACAGACGTTTTTCTGTTTTTTTTATTTTTTACTTCTTTTCTCTCATATGTGCGTCTTTTCGCATGAGTTATGGGTCTCATCCTATTGAAGCGTTCCCGCTGAAGACGATGACGTCACCCGCAGATCGCTATCTGCAGCCGTTTAGAAGCTACAGACGTTTTTCTGTTTTTTTCACTTTATGCTTGTTTTCTCCCAAATGTGCGTCTTTTCGCGTGATTTATGGCTCTCATCCTATGGAAGCGTCCCCGCTGAAGACGATGACGTCAACCGCAGGTCGCAAACTGCAGTCGTTTAGGAGCTACAGACGTTTTTCTGTTTTTTTTATTTTTTACTTCTTTTCTCTCAAATGTGAATCTTTTTGCGTGAGTTATGGGTCTCATCCTATGGAAGCGATCCCGCTGAAGACGATGACATAACCCGCAGGTCGCTTGTTGCAGCCTTTTAGGAGCTACAGGCGTTTTTATGTTTTTTTCACTTTTTGCTTGTTTTCTCTCAAATGTGCGTCTTTTTGCATGATTTATGGGTCTCATCCTATTGAAGCGTGCTTGCTGAAGACGATGACGTCACCCGCAGGTGGCTAGCTGCAGTTGTTGAGGAGCTTAAAACGTTTTTCTGTTTTTTACTTTTTCCTTGTTTTCTCCCAAATTTGCGTCTTTTCGTGTGAGTTATGGGTCTCAACCTATGGAAGCAATCCCGCTGAAGACGATGACGTCACCCGCAGGTCGCTAGTAGCAGTTGTTTAGAAGCCAAAGCGTTTTTCTGTTTATTTTTTCACTTTTTGCTTGTTTTCTCCCAAATGTGCGTCTTTTCGCGTGAGTTATGGGTCTCATCCTATGGAAGCGTCCCCGCTGAAGACGATGACGTCAACCGCAGGTCGCAAACTGCATTCGTTTAGGAGCTACAGACGTTTTTCTGTTTTTTTTATTTTTTTCTTCTTTTCTCTCAAATGTGAGTCTTTTTGCGTGAGTTATGGGTCTCATCCTATGAAAGCGATCCCGCTGAAGACGATGACATATCCCGCAGGTTGCTTCTTGCAGCCGTTTAGGAGCTACAGGCGTTTTTCTGTTTGTTTCACTTTTTGCTTGTTTTTACAAAAATGTACGTCTTTTCGCGTGAGTCATGGGTCTCATCCTATGAGAGCGTTCCCGCTGGAGAACATGACGCCACTCGCAAATCGCTAGCTAGAGCCGTTTAGGAGCTAAAGGCGTTTTTCTGTTTTTTTCACTTTTGCTTGTTTTCCCCCAAATGTGCGTCTTTTTGCGTGAGTTATGGGTCTCATCCTATTGAAGCTTTTCCCCGCGAGGACAATGCCGTCACCCGCAGGTCGCAAGCTGCAGTTGCTTAGAAGCTTAAGGCGTTTTTCTAATTTTTTCATTTTTTGCTTGTTTTCTCCAAAATTTGCATCTTTTTGCGTGAGTTATGGGTCTCATCCTGTTGAAGCGTTTCCGGTGAAGACGATGACGTCACCCGCAGGTGGCTAGCTGCAGTTGTTTAGAAGCTTAAGGCGTTTTCTGTTTTTTTCACTTTTTCCTTGTTTTCTCCCAAATGTGCGTCTTTTCGTGTGAGTTATGGGTCTCACCCTATGGAAGCTTTCCCGCTGAAGACGATGACGTCACCCGCAGGTGGCTAGTAGCAGTTGTTTATGAGCTCAAGGATTTTTCTGTATTTTTCACTTTTTGCTTGTTTTCACCCAAATGTACGTCTTTTCGCGTGAGTTATGGGTCTCATCCTATGGAAGCATTCCCGCTGAATACGATAACGTTACCCGCAAATCGCCAGCTAGAGCCTTTTAGAAGCTAAAGGCGTTTTTCTGTTTTTTTCACTTTTGCTTGTTTTCTCCCAAATGTACTTTTTTTCGCGTGAGTTAAGGGTCACATCCTATTTAAGCGTTCCCGCTGAAGACGATGACGTCATCCGCAGGTCGCTAGCTGCAGTTGTTTAGGAGCATAAGGCGTTTTTCTGTTTTTTTCACTTTTTGCTTGTTTTCTCCCAAATGAGCGTCTTTTCGCGTGAGTTATGGGTCTCATCCTATGGAAGCCTTCCCGCTGATGACCATGACGTCACCCGCAGGTCGCAAGCTGCAGTTGTTTAGGTGCTAAAGGCGTTTTTCTGTTTTTTTCACTTTTTGCTTGTTTTCTCTTAAATGTTCTTTTTTTGCGTGAGTTATGGGTCTGATCAAATAAAAGCGTTCCCGCTGAAGACGATGACGTCACCCGCAGATCGCTAGCTGCAGCCGTTTAGAAGCTACAGACGTTTTTCTGTTTTTTTCACTTTATTCTTGTTTTCTCCCAAATGTGCGTCTTTTCGCGTGATTTATGGGTCTCACCCTATGCAAGCTTTCCCGCTGAAGACGATGACGTCACCCGCAGGTCGCTAGTAGCAGTTGTTTAGAAGCTAAAGGCGTTTTTCTGTTTTTTTCACTTTTTGCTTGTTTTCTCCAAAATTTGCGTCTTTTCGCGTGAGCTATGGGTCTCATCCTATAGAAGCGTCCCCGCTGAAGACGATGAATTCACCCGCAGTTCGCTAGCAGCTGCCGTTTAGGAGCTACAGGCGTTTTTCCGTTTTTTTCACTTTTGCTTCTTTTCTCTCAAATGTGCGTCTTTTCGCGTGAGTTATGGGTCTAATCCTATGAAAGTGTTCCCGATGCAGATGATAACGTCACCCGCTGTTCGCTAGCTACAGCCGTTTATTAGCTAAAGGCGTTTTTCTGTTTTTTTCGCTTAATGCTTGTTTTCTCAAAAATTTACGTCTTTTCGCGTGAGTTATGGGTCTCATCCTATTGAAGCTTTCCCGCTGAATACGATGACGTTACCCGCAAATCGCCAGCTAGAGCCTTTTAGGAGCTAAAGGAGTTTTTCTGTTTTTTTCACTTTTGCTTGTTTTCTCCCAAATGTACGTCTTTTCGCGTGAGTTAAGGGTCACATCCTATTTAAGCGTTCCCGCTGAAGACGATGACGTCATCCGCAGGTCGCTAGCTGTAGTTGTTTAGGAGCATAAGGCGTTTTTCTGTTTTTTTCACTTTTTGCTTGTTTTCTCCCAAATGTGCGTCTTTTCGCGTGAGTTATGGGTCTCATCCCTGTGGAAGCCTTCCCGCTGAAGACCATGACGTCACGCGCAGGTCGCAAGCTGCAGTTGTTTAGGTGCTAAAGTCTTTTTTCTGTTTTTTTCACTTTTTGCTTGTTTTCTCCCAAATGTTCGATTTTTGCGTGAGTTATGGGTCTGATTAAATAAAAGCGTTCCCGCTGAAGACGATGACGTCACCCGCAGATCGCTATCTGCAGCCGTTTAGAAGCTACAGACGTTTTTCTGTTTTTTTCATTTTATGCTTGTTTTCTCCCAAATGTGCGTCTTTTCGCGTGATTTATGGCTCTCATCCTATGGAAGCGTCCCCGCTGAAGACGATGACGTCAACCGCAGGTCGCAAACTGCAGTCGTTTAGGAGCTACAGACGTTTTTCTGTTTTTTTTTATTTTTTACTTCTTTTCTCTCAAATGTGAGTCTTTTTGCGTGAGTTATGGGTCTCATCCTATGGAAGCGATCCCGCTGAAGACGATGACATAACCCGCAGGTCGCTTGTTGCAGCCTTTTAGGAGCTACAGGCGTTTTTATGTTTTTTTCACTTTTTGCTTGTTTTCTCTCAAATGTGCGTCTTTTTGCATGATTCATGGGTCTCATCCTATTGAAGCGTGCTTGCTGAAGACGATGACGTCACCCGCAGGTGGCTAGCTGCAGTTGTTGAGGAGCTTAAAACGTTTTTCTGTTTTTTACTTTTTCCTTGTTTTCTCCCAAATTTGCGTCTTTTCGCGTGAGTTATGGGTCTCAACCTATGGAAGCAATCCCGCTGAAGACGATGACGTCACCCGCAGGTCGCTAGTAGCAGTTGTTTAGAAGCCAAAGCGTTTTTTTGTTTTTTTTTTCACTTTTTGCTTGTTTTCTCCCAAATGTGCGTCTTTTCGCGTGAGTTATGGGTCTCATCCTATGGAAGCGTCCCCGCTGAAGACGATGACGTCAACCGCAGGTCGCAAACTGCATTCGTTTAGGAGCTACAGACGTTTTTCAGTTTTTTTTATTTTTTTCTTCTTTTCTCTCAAATGTGAGTCTTTTTGCGTGAGTTATGGGTCTCATCCTATGAAAGCGATCCCGCTGAAGACGATGACATATCCCGCAGGTTGCTTCTTGCAGCCGTTTAGGAGCTACAGGCGTTTTTCCGTTTGTTTCACTTTTTGCTTGTTTTTACAAAAATGTACGTCTTTTCGCGTGAGTTATGGGTCTCATCCTATGAGAGCGTTCCCGCTGAAGAACATGACGTCACTCGCAAATCGCTAGCTAGAGCCGTTTAGGAGCTAACGCGTTTTTCTGTTTTTTTCACTTTTGCTTGTTTTCCCCCAAATGTGCGTCTTTTTGCGTGAGTTATGGGTCTCATCCTATTGAAACTTTCCCCCCCGAAGACAATGACGTCACCCGCAGGTCGCAAGCTGCAGTTGTTTAGAAGCTTAAGGCGTTTTTCTAATTTTTTCACTTTTTGCTTGTTTTCTCCAAAATTTGCATCTTTTCGCGTGAGTTATGGGTCTCATCCTGTTGAAGCGTTTCCGGTGAAGACGATGACGTCACCCGCAGGTGGCTAGCTGCAGTTGTTTAGAAGCTTAAGGCGTTTTCTGTTTTTTTCACTTTTTCCTTGTTTTCTCCCAAATGTGTGTCTTTTCGTGTGAGTTATGGGTCTCACCCTATGGAAGCTTTCCCGCTGAAGACGATGACGTCACCCGCAGGTGGCTAGTCGCAGTTGTTTAGGAGCTAAAGGATTTTTCTGTATTTTTCACTTTTTGCTTGTTTTCACCCAAATGTACGTCTTTTCGCGTGAGTTATGGGTCTCATCCTATGGAAGCATTCCCGCTGAATACGATAACGTTACCCGCAAATCGCCAGCTAGAGCCTTTTAGAAGCTAAAGGCGTTTTCAACACCGGATTCGTGTTCAGCAAGGTCGCTTCCTTATGAAAAGTCACATCATTATTTCTTTTTTTCACAATTATAGAAAATACAGAAAAATGCCTGTAACTCCTAAACCGTAAGCGATAGAGGGCTAAAAACACCGGATTCGTGTTTAGCAAGGTCGCTTCCTTAAGAAAAGTCACATCATTTTTTCTTTTTTTCACAATTTTAGAAAATACAGAAAAATGCCTGCAACTCCTAAACCGTAGGCGATGGAGGGCTAAAAACACCGGATTCGTGTTCAGCAAGGTCGCTTCCTTAAGAAAAGTCACATCATTTTTTCTTTTTTTCACAATTTTAGAAAATACAGAAAAATGCCTGTAACTCCTAAACCGTAAGCGATAGAGGGCTAAAAACACCGGATTCGTGTTCAGTAAGGTCGCTTCCTTAAGAAAAGTCACATCATTTTTTCTTTTTTTCACAATTTAAGAAAATACAGAAAAATGCCTGTAACTCCTAAACCATAAGAGATAGAGGGCTAAAAACACTGGATTCGTGTTCAGCATGGTCGCTTCCTTAGGAAAAGGCACATCATTTTTTCTTTTTTTTCACAATTTTAGAAAATACAGAAAAATGCCTGTAACTCCTAAACCGTAAGAGATAGAGGGCTAAAAACACCGGATTCGTGTTCAGCAAGGTCGCTTCCTTAGGAAAAGGCACATCATTTTTTCTTTTTTTCACAATTTTAGAAAATACAGAAAAATGCCTGTAACTCCTAAACCGTAAGCGATAGAGGGCTAAAAACACCGGATTCGTGTTCAGAAAAGTCGCTTCCTTAAGAAAAGTCACATCATTTTTTTTTCACAATTTTAGAAAATACAGAAAAATGCCTGTAACTCCTAAACCATAAGAGATAGAGGGCTAAAAATACCGGATTCGTGTTCAGCAAGGTCGCTTCCTTAAGAAAAGTCACATCATTTTTCTTTTTTTCACAATTTTAGAAAATACAGAAAAATGCCTGTAACTCCTAAACCATAAGAGATAGAGGGCTTATAACACCGGATTCGTGTTCAGCAAGGTCGCTTCCTTAGGAAAAGGCACATCATTTTTTCTTTTTTTCACAATTTTAGAAAATACAGAAAAATGCCTGTAACTCCTAAACCGTAAGCGATAGAGGGCTAAAAACACCGGATTCGTGTTCAGCAAGGTCGCTTCCTTAAGAAAAGTCACATCATTTTTTCTTTTTTTCACAATTTTAGAAAATACAGAAAAATGCCTGTAACTCCTAAACCGTAAGAGATAGAGGGCTAAAAACACCGGATTCATGTTCAGAAAGGTCGCTTCCTTAAGAAAAGTCTCATCATTTTTTTTTCACAATTTTAGAAAATACAGAAAAATGCCTGTAACTCCTAAACCATAAGAGATAGAGGGCTAAAAACACCGGATTCTTGTTTAGCAAGGTCGCTTCCTTAATAAAAATAACATCATTTTTTCTTTTTTTAACAATTTTAGAAAATGCAGAAAAATGCCTGTAACTCTTAAACCGTAGGGGATAGAGGGCTAAAAACACCGGATTCGTGTTCAGCAAGGTCGCTTCCTTAAGAAAAGTCACATCATTTTTTCTTTTTTCACAATTTTAGAAAATACAGAAACATGCCTGTAACTCCTAAACCGTAAGCGATAGAGGGCTAAAAACACCGGATTCGTGTTCAGCAAGGTCGCTTCCTTAGGAAAAGGCACATCATTTTTTCTTTTTTTCACAATTTTAGAAAATACAGAAAAATGCCTGTAACTCCTAAACCGTAAGCGATAGAGGGCTAAAAACACCGGATTCGTGTTTAGCAAGGTCGCTTCCTTAAAAAAAGTCACATCATTTTTTCTTTTTTCACAATTTTAGAAAATACAGTAAAATGCCTGTAACTCCTAAACCGTAAGCGATGGAGGGCTAAAAACACCGGATTCGTGTACAGCAAGGTCGCTTCATTAAGAAAAGTCACATCATTTTTTCATTTTTTCACAATTTTAGAAAATACAGAAAAATGCCTGTAACTCCTAAACCGTAAGAGATAGAGGGCTAAAAACACCGGATTCGTGTTCAGCAAGGTCGCTTCCTTAGGAAAAGGCACATCATTTTTTCTTTTTTTCACAATTTTAGAAAATACAGAAAAATGCCTGTAACTCCTAAACCGTAAGCGATAGAGGGCTAAAAACACCGGATTCGTGTTCAGAAAAGTCGCTTCCTTAAGAAAAGTCACATCATTTTTTTTTCACAATTTTAGAAAATACAGAAAAATGCCTGTAACTCCTAAACCATAAGAGATAGAGGGCTAAAAATACCGGATTCGTTTTCAGCAAGGTCGCTTCCTTAAGAAAAGTCACATCATTTTTTCTTTTTTTCACAATTTTAGAAAATACAGAAAAATGCCTGTAACTCCTAAACCGTAAGAGATAGAGGGCTAAAAACACCGGATTCATGTTCAGAAAGGTCGCTTCCTTAAGAAAAGTCACATCATTTTTTTTTCACAATTTTAGAAAATACAGAAAAATGCCTGTAACTCCTAAACCATAAGAGATAGAAGGCTAAAAACACCGGATTCGTGTTTAGCAAGGTCGCTTCCTTAATAAAAGTCACATCATTTTTTCTTTTTTTCACAATTTTAGAAAATGCAGAAAAATGCCTGTAACTCTTAAACCGTAAGAGATAGAGGGCTAAAAACACCGGATTCGTGTTCAGCAAGGTCGCTTCCTTAAGAAAAGTCACATCATTTTTTCTTTTTTCACAATTTTAGAAAATACAGAAACATGCCTGTAACTCCTAAACCGTAAGCGATAGAGGGCTAAAAACACCGGATTCGTGTTCAGCAAGGTCGGTTCCTTAAGAAAAGTCACATCATTTCTTCTTTTTTTTTACAATTTTAGAAAATTCAGAAAAATTCCTGTAACTCCTAAACCGTAAGAGATAGAGGGCTAAAAACACCGGATTCGTGTTCAGAAAGGTCGCTTCCTTAAGAAAAGTCACATCATTTTTTTTCACAATTTTAGAAAATACAGAAAAATGCCTTTAACTCCTAAACCATAAGAGATAGAGGGCTAAAAACACCGGATTCGTGTTCAGCAAGGTCGCTTCCTTATGAAAAGTCACCTCATTATTTCTATTTTTCACAATTATAGAAAATACAGAAAAATGCCTGTAACTCCTAAACCGTAAGCGATAGAGGGCTAAAAACACCGGATTCGTGTTTAGCAAGGTCGCTTCCTTAAAAAAAGTCACATCATTTTTTCTTTTTTTCACAATTTTAGAAAATACAGTAAAATGCCTGTAACTCCTAAACCGTAAGCGATGGAGGGCTAAAAACACCGGATTCGTGTTCAGCAAGGTCGCTTCATTAAGAAAAGTCACATCATTTTTTCATTTTTTCACAATTTTAGAAAATACAGAAAAATGCCTGTAACTCCTAAACCATAAGAGATAGAGGGCTAAAAACACCGGATTCGTGTTCAGCAAGGTCGGTTCCTTAAGAAAAGTCACATCATTTTTTCTTTTTTTCACAATATTAGAAAATACAGAAAAATGCCTGTAACTCCTAAACCGTAAGAGATAGAGGGCTAAAAACACCGGATACATGTTCAGAAAGGTCGCTTCCTTAAGAAAAGTCACATAATTTTTTTTCCACAATTTTAGAAAATACAGAAAAATGCCTGTAACTCCTAAACCATAAGAGATAGAGGGCTAAAAATACCGGATTCGTGTTCAGCAAGGTCGCTTCCTTAAGAAAAGTCACATCATTTTTTCTTTTTTTCACAATATTAGAAAATACAGAAAAATGCCTGTAACTCCTAAACCATAAGAGATAGAGGGCTAAAAACACCGGATTCGTGTTCAGCAAGGTCGCTTCCTTAAGAAAAGTCACATCATTTTTCTTTTTTTTTTACAATTTTAGAAAATACAGAAAAATGCCTGTAAGTCCTAAACCGTAAGCGATAGAGGGTAAAAACACCAGAATTGTGTTCAGCAAGGTCGCTTCCTTAAGAAAAGTCACATCATTTTTTCTTTTTTTCACAATTTTAGAAAATACAGAAAAATGCATGTAACTCCTAAACCATAAGAGATAGAGGGCTAAAAACACCGCGTTCCCGCTGAAGACGATGTCGTCACCCGCAGGTCGCTAGCTGCAGTTGTTTAGTAGCTAAAGACGTTTTTCTTTTTTTTTCACGTTTTGCTTGTTTTCTCCCAAATGTGCGTCTATTCGCGTCAGTTATGGGTCTCATCGTATTAAAGCGTTCCCGCTGAAGACGATGCCGTCACCCGCAGGTCGCTAGCTGCAGCCTTTTAGAAGCTACAATCTTTTTTCTGTTGTTTTTTTTCACTTTTTGCTTGTTTTCCCTCTAATGTGCATTTTTTCGATTGAGTTATGGGTCTAATCTTATGAAAGCGTTCCTGCTGAAGAAAATGACGTCACTCGCAGGTTGCTAGCCGCAGCCATTAGGAGCTACAGGCGTTTTTCCGTTTTTTTCACTTTTTGCTTGTTTTCTCCTAAATGTGCGTCTTTTCGCGTGAGTTATGGGTCACATCCTACGGTAGCGTTCCCGTTGAAGACGATGACGTCACCCGCAGGTCGCTAGCTGCAGTTTTTTAGGAGCTAAATTGTTTTTTCCGTATTTTTCACTTTTTGCTTGTTTTCTCCCAAATGTGTGTCTTTTCGCGTGAGGTATGGGTCTCATGCTATGGAAGCGTTTCCGCTGAAGACGATGCCGTCACCCGAAGGTCGCTAGCTGCAGTCGTTTAGGAGCTACAGGCGTTTTTCTGTTTATTTTACTTTTTGCTTGTTTTCCCCTAAATGTGCGTCTTTTCGCGTGAGTTATGGGTCTCATCCTATGGAAGCGTTCCCGCTGAATACGTTATAATCACCCGCAGGTCGATAGCTGCAGCCGTTTAGGAGCTACAGGCTTTTTTTTGTTTTTTTTTTCATTTTTTGCTTGTTTTCTCTCAAATGTGCGTCTTATCGCGTGCGTTAATGGGTTTCATCTTATGAAGCGTTTCCGCTGAAGACGTTGCCGTCTCTCGCAGGTCGCTAGCTGCAGCCGTTTAGGAGCTACAGGCGTTTTTCTGTTTTTTTTTCACTTTTTGCTTGTTTTCTCTCACATGTTCGTTTATTCGTGTGAGTTATGGGTCTAATCCTATGAAAGCGTTCCCGGTGAAGACGGTGACGACACCTGCAGGTCGCTAGCTGCAGCCGTTTAGGAGCTACAGGCGTTTTTCCGTTTATTTCACTTTTTGCTTGTTTTTTCCCAAATGTGCGTCTTTTCGCGTGAGTTAATGGGTCACATCTTATGGAAGCGTTCCCGCTTAGGCGATGCATTCACCCGCAGGTCGCTAGCTGCAGCTGTTTAGAAGCTACAAGCGTTTTTCTGGTTTTTTTTACTTTTTGCTTGTTTTCTCCCAAATGATCGTCTTTTCGCGTGAGTTATGGGTCTCATCCTTTCAAAGCGTTCCCGCTGATGAGGATGACGTCACTCGCAAGTCGCTAGCTGCAGTTGTTTAGGAGCTAAAGGCGTTTTTCTGTTTTTTTCACGTTTTGCTTGTTTTCTCCCAAATGTGCGTCTTTTCGCGTCAGTTATGGGTCTAATCCTATGTAAGCGTTCCCGCGGAAGACGATGACGTCACCCGCAGGTCGCTAGCTGCAGCCGTTCAGGATCTAAAGGCGTTTTTCTGTTTTTTTCACTTTTTGCTTGTTTTCATCCAAATATGTGTCTTTTCGCGTCAGTTATGGGTCTCATCCTATAGAAGCGTACCCGCTGAAGACGATGACGTCACCCGCAAATCGCTAGCTGGAGCCGTTTAGGAGCTAAAAGCGTTATTCTGTTTTTTTACTTATTGCTTGTTTTCTCCCAAATGTGCGTATTTTTGCGTGAGTTATGGGTCTCATCCTATTGTAGCGTTTCAGTGGAAACGATGACGTCATCCGCAGGTCGCTAGCTGCAGCCGTTTAGGAGCTACAGGCGTTTTTCCGTTTATTTCACTTTTTGCTTGTTTTCCCTCAAATGTGCGTCTTTTCAAGTCAGTTGTGGGTCTTATCCTATGGAAGCAATCCCGCTGAAGACAATGACGTCACCTCAAATCGCTAGCTGGAGCCGTTTAGGAGCTGAAAGCGTTTTTCTGTTTTTTTCAGTTTTTGCTAGTTTTCGCCCAAATGTGCGTTATTTGCGCGAGTTATGGGTCTCATTGTATGAAAGCGTTCCCGCTGAAGACGATGCCGTGACCCGCAGGTCGCTAGCTGCAGCCGTTTAAAAGCTACAGGCGTTTTTCTGTTTTTTTTTTCACTTTTTGCTTGTTTTCTTCCAAATGTCCGTCTGTTCGCGTGAGTTATGGGTCTCATCCTATAAAAGCGTTCCCGCTTAGGCGATGCTGTCACCCGCAGGTCGCTAGCTGCAGCCGTTTAGAAGCTACAGGCGTTTTTCTGTTGTTTTTTTTTACTTTTTGCTTGTTTCCTCCCAAATGATCGTCTTTTCGCGTGAGTTATGGGTCTCATCCTTTCAAAGCGTTCCCGCTGAAGAGGATGACGACACTCGCAGGTCGCTAGCTGCAGTTGTTTAGGAGCTAAAGGCGTTTTTCTTTTTTTTCACGTTTTGATTGTTTTCTCCCTAATGTGCCTTTTTTCGCGTCAGTTATGGGTCTCATCCTATGTAAGCGTTCCCGCGGAAGACGATGACGTCACCCGCAGGTCGCTAGCTGCAGCCGTTTAGGATCTAAAAGCGTTTTTCTGTTTTTTTCACTTATTGCTAGTTTTCTCCCAAATGTGCGTCTTTTTGCGCGAGTTATGGGTCTCATCCTATAGAAGCGTTCCCGCCGAAGACGGTGACGTCACCCGCAAATCGCTAGCTGCAGTTGTTTATGAGCTAAAAGCGTTTTTCTGTTTTTTTCACTTATTGCTTGTTTTCTCCCAAATGTGCGTATTTTTGCGTGAGTTATGTGTCTCATCCTATTGTAGCGTTTCAGTGGAAACGTTGACGTCATCCGTAGGTCGCTAGCTGCAGCCGTTTAGGAGCTACAGGCGTTTTTTTTTTTTTTTTAAAATTTTGCTTGTTTTCTCCAAAATGTGGTTCTTTTCGCGTAAGTTATGTGTCTCATCCTATGTAAGCGTTCTTCTGAAGAAGATGTCGTCACCCGCAGGTCGCTAGCTGCAGCCGTTTAGGAGCTGAAGGCGTTTTTCTGTATTTTTCACTTTATTCCTTTTTTCTCCCAAATGTTTGAATATTCGTGTGAGTTATGGGTCTAATCCTAAAAAAAACGTTCCCCCTGAAAACGATGAAGTCACCTGCAGGTCGCTAGCTGCAGTCGTTTAGGAGCTACAGGCGTTTTTCTGTATTTTTCACTTTTTGCTTGTTTTCTCCCAAATGTGCGTCTTTTCGCTTGCGTTATGAGTCTCATCCTATGGTGCGTTCCCGTTGAAGATGATGACATCACCCGCAGGTCGCTAGCCGCAGTCGTTTAGAAGCTACAATCTTTTTTCTGTTGTTTTTTTTCACTTTTTGCTTGTTTTCCCTCTAATGTGCATTTTTTCGATTGAGTTATGGGTCTAATCTTATGAAAGCGTTCCTGCTGAAGAAAATGACGTCACCCGCAGGTTGCTAGCCGCAGCCATTAGGAGCTACAGGCGTTTTTCCGTTTTTTTCACTTTTTGCTTGTTTTCTCCCAAATGTGCGTCTTTTCGCGTGAGTTATGTGTCACATCCTACGGTAGCGTTCCCGTTGAAGACGATGACGTCACCCGCAGGTCGCTAGCTGCAGTTTTTTAGGAGCTAAAAGCGTTTTTTCCGTATTTTTCACTTTTTGCTTGTTTTCTCCCAAATGTGTGTCTTTTCGCGTGAGGTATGGGTCTCATGCTATGGAAGCGTTCCCGCTGAAGACGATGCCGTCACCCGAAGGTCGCTAGCTGCAGTCGTTTAGGAGCTACAGGCGTTTTTCTGTTTATTTAACTTTTGCTTGTTTTCCCCTAAATGTGCGTCTTTTCGCGTGAGTTATGGGTCTCATCCTATGGAAGCGTTCCCGCTGAATACGTTATAGTCACCCGCAGGTCGCTAGCTGCAGCCGTTTAGGAGCTACAGGCTTTTTTTTGTTTTTTTTTTCATTTTTTGCTTGTTTTCTCTCAAATGTGCGTCTTATCGCGTGCGTTAATGGGTTTCATCTTATGAAGCGTTTCCGCTGAAGACGTTGCCGTCTCTCGCAGGTCGCTAGCTGCAGCCGTTTAGGAGCTACAGGCGTTTTTCTGTTTTATTTCACTTTTTGCTTGTTTTCTCTCACATGTTCGTTTATTCGTGTGAGTTATGGGTCTAATCCTATGAAAGCGTTCCCGGTGAAGACGGTGACGACACCTGCAGGTCGCTAGCTGCAGCCGTTTAGGAGCTACAGGCGTTTTTCCGTTTATTTCACTTTTTGCTTGTTTTTTCCCAAATGTGCGTCTTTTCGCGTAAGTTAATGGGTCACATCTTATGGAAGCGTTCCCGCTTAGGCGATGCATTCACCCGCAGGTCGCTAGCTGCAGCTGTTTAGAAGCTACAAGCGTTTTTCTGTTTTTTTTTACTTTTTGCTTGTTTTCTCCCAAATGATCGTCTTTTCGCGTGAGTTATGGGTCTCATCCTTTCAAAGCGTTCCCGCTGATGAGGATGACGTCACTCGCAGGTCGCTAGCTGCAGTTGTTTAGGAGCTAAAGGCGTTTTTCTGTTTTTTTCACGTTTTGCTTGTTTTCTCCCAAATGTGCGTCTTTTCGCGTCAGTTATGGGTCTAATCCTATGTAAGCGTTCCCGCGGAAGACGATGACGTCACCCGCAGGTCGCTAGCTACAGTAGTTCAGGATCTAAAGGCGTTTTTCTGTTTTTTTCACTTTTTGCTTGTTTTCATCCAAATATGTGTCTTTTCGCGTCAGTTATGGGTCTCATCCTATAGAAGCGTACCCGCTGAAGACGATGACGTCACCCGCAAATCGCTAGCTGGAGCCGTTTAGGAGCTAAAAGCGTTTTTCTGTTTTTTTACTTATTGCTTGTTTTCTCCCAAATGTGCGTATTTTTGCGTGAGTTATGGGTCTCATCCTATTGTAGCGTTTCAGTGGAAACGATGACGTCATCCGCAGGTCGCTAGCTGCAGCCATTTAGGAGCTACAGGCGTTTTTCCGTTTATTTCACTTTTTGCTTGTTTTCCCTCAAATGTGCGTCTTTTCAAGTCAGTTGTGGGTCTTAACCTATGGAAGCAATCCCGCTGAAGACGATGACGTCACCCGCAAATCGCTAGCTGGAGCCGTTTAGGAGCTGAAAGCGTTTTTCTGTTTTTTTCAGTTTTTGCTAGTTTTCGCCCAAATGTGCGTTATTTGCGCGAGTTATGGGTCTCATTGTATGAAAGCGTTCCCGCTGAAGACGATGCCGTGACCCGCAGGTCGCTAGCTGCAGCCGTTTAAAAGCTACAGGCGTTTTTCTGTTTTTTTTTTCACTTTTTGCTTGTTTTCTTCCAAATGTCCGTCTGTTCGCGTGAGTTATGGGTCTCATCCTATAAAAGCGTTCCCGCTTAGGCGATGCTGTCACCCGCAGGTCGCTAGCTGCAGCCGTTTAGAAGCTACAGGCGTTTTTCTGTTGTTTTTTTTTACTTTTTGCTTGTTTCCTCCCAAATGATCGTCTTTTCGCGTGAGTTATGGGTCTCATCCTTTCAAAGCGTTCCCGCTGAAGAGGATGACGTCACTCGCAGGTCGCTAGCTGCAGTTGTTTAGGAGCTAAAGGCGTTTTTCTTTTTTTTCACGTTTTGATTGTTTTCTCCCTAATGTGCCTTTTTTCGCGTCAGTTATGGGTCTCATCCTATGTAAGCGTTCCCGCGGAAGACGATGACGTCACCCGCAGGTCGCTAGCTGCAGCCGTTTAGGATCTAAAAGCGTTTTTCTGTTTTTTTCACGTATTGCTAGTTTTCTCCCAAATGTGCGTCTTTTTGCGCGAGTTATGGGTCTCATCCTATAGAAGCGTTCCCGCCGAAGACGGTGACGTCACCCGCAAATCGCTAGCTGCAGTTGTTTAGGAGCTAAAAGCGTTTTTCTGTTTTTTTCACTTATTGCTTGTTTTCTCCCAAATGTGCGTATTTTTGCGTGAGTTATGTGTCTCATCCTATTGTAGCGTTTCAGTGGAAACGTTGACGTCATCCGTAGGTCGCTAGCTGCAGCTGTTTAGGAGCTACAGGCGTTTTTTTTTTAAAAAAAATTTTGCTTGTTTTCTCCAAAATGTGGTTCTTTTCGCGTAAGTTATGTGTCTCATCCTATGTAAGCGTTCTTCTGAAGAAGATGTCGTCACCCGCAGGTCGCTAGCTGCAGCCGTTTAGGAGCTGAAGGCGTTTTTCTGTATTTTTCACTTTTTTCCTTTTTTCTCCCAAATGTTTGTATATTCGTGTGAGTTATGGGTCTAATCCTAAGTAAGCGTTCCCCCTGAAAACGATGAAGTCACCTGCAGGTCGCTAGCTGCAGTCGTTTAGGAGCTACAGGGGTTTTTCTGTATTTTTCACTTTTTGCTTGTTTTCTCCCAAATGTGCGTCTTTTCGCTTGCGTTATGAGTCTTATCCTATGGTGCGTTCCCGTTGAAGATGATGACATCACCCGCAGGTCGCTAGCCGCAGTCGTTTAGAAGCTAAAAGCGTTTTTCTGTATTTTTCACTTTTTGCTTGTTTTCTCCAAATGTGTGTCTTTTCGCGTGAGTTATGGGTCTCATCCTATGGAAACGTTCTCGCTAAAGACGATGACGTCACCCGCAGGTCGAGAGCTGCAATCGTTTAGGAGCTACAGGCATTTTTCTGTTTATTTCACTTTTTGCTTGTTTTCTCCCAAATGTGCGTCTTTTCAAGTCAGTTGTGGGTCTCATCCTATGGGAGCGTTCCAGCTGAAGTCGATGACGTCTCCCGCAGGTCGCTAGCTGCAGCCGTATAGAAGCTAAAGGCGTATTCCTGTTTTTTTCACTTTTTCCTTGTTTTCTCCCAAATGTGCGTCATTTCGCGTCAATTATGGGTCTCATCCTATGGTAACGTTGCCGCTTAGGCGATGCCGTCATCCCGCCGGTCGCTATCTGCAGCCGTTTAGGAGCTACAATCGTTTTTCAGTTTATTTCACTTTTTGCTTGTTTTCTCCTAAATGTGCGTCTTTTCGCGTGAGTTATGGGTCTCATCCTATGAAAGCGTTCCCGCCGAAGACGATGTCGTAAACCGCAGGTCGCTAGCTGCAGCGGTTTGGGAGCTAAAGGCGTTTTTCCGTTACTTTTCTTTTTGCTTTTTTTGAAAAAAAATGTGCGTATTTTCGCGTGAGTTAATGGGTCTCATCTTATGGAAGCGTTCCCGCTGAAGACGATGTCATCCCCCGCTGGTCGCTAGCTGCAGCCGTTTACGAGCTAAATGCGTTTTTCTGTTTTTTTCACTTTTTTCTTGTTATCTCCAAAATGTGCGTCTTTTTGCGTGAGTTATATGTCTAATCCTATGAAAGCGTTCCCTCTGAAGACGATAACGTCAACCGCAGGTCGCTAGCTGCAGTTGTTAGGGAGCTGAAGGCGTTTTTCTGTTTTTTTTCACTTTTTGCTTGTTTTCTCCAAAATGTGCGTCTTTTCGACTGAGTTACGGGTCTCAACCTATGGATGCGTTCCCGCAGAAGACGATGACGTCACCCGCAGGTCGCTAGCTGCAGTTGTTTAGGAGCTTAAGTCTTTTTTCTGTTTTTTCATTTTTTGCTTGTTTTCTCTCAAATGTGTGTCTTTTCGCGTCAGTTATAGGTCTTATCCTGTGGAAGCAATCCCGCTGAAGACGATGACGTCACCCGCAAATCGCTAGCTGGAGCCGTTTAGGAGCTGAAAGCGTTTTTCTGTTTTTTCAGTTTTTGCTAGTTTTCGCCCAAATGTGCGTTATTTGCGCGAGTTATGGGTCTCATTGTATGAAAGCGTTCCCGCTGAAGAAATATGCCGCCACCAGCAGGTCGCTAGCTGCAGCCGTTTAAAAGCTACAGGCGTTTTTCTGGTTTTTTTTCACTTTTTGCTTGTTTTCTTCCAAATGTCCGTCTTTTCGCGTGAGTTATGGGTCTCATCCTTTCAAAGCGTTCCCGCTGATGAGGATGACGTCACTCGCAGGTCGCTAGCTGCAGTTGTTTAGGAGCTAAAGGCGTTTTTCTGTTTTTTTCACGTTTTGCTTGTTTTCTCCCAAATGTGCGTCTTTTCGCGTCAGTTATGGGTCTAATCCTATGTAAGCGTTCCCGCGGAAGACGATGACGTCACCCGCAGGTCGCTAGCTACAGTAGTTCAGGATCTAAAGGCGTTTTTCTGTTTTTTTCACTTTTTGCTTGTTTTCATCCAAATATGTGTCTTTTCGCGTCAGTTATGGGTCTCATCCTATAGAAGCGTACCCGCTGAAGACGATGACGTCACCCGCAAATCGCTAGCTGGAGCCGTTTAGGAGCTAAAAGCGTTTTTCTGTTTTTTTACTTATTGCTTGTTTTCTCCCAAATGTGCGTATTTTTGCGTGAGTTATGGGTCTCATCCTATTGTAGCGTTTCAGTGGAAACGATGACGTCATCCGCAGGTCGCTAGCTGCAGCCGTTTAGGAGCTACAGGCGTTTTTCCGTTTATTTCACTTTTTGCTTGTTTTCCATCAAATGTGCGTCTTTTCAAGTCAGTTGTGGGTCTTAACCTATGGAAGCAATCCCGCTGAAGACGATGACGTCACCCGCAAATCGCTAGCTGGAGCCGTTTAGGAGCTGAAAGCGTTTTTCTGTTTTTTTCAGTTTTTGCTAGTTTTCGCCCAAATGTGCGTTATTTGCGCGAGTTATGGGTCTCATTGTATGAAAGCGTTCCCGCTGAAGACGATGCCGTGACCCGCAGGTCGCTAGCTGCAGCCGTTTAAAAGCTACAGGCGTTTTTCTGTTTTTTTTTTCACTTTTTGCTTGTTATCTTCCAAATGTCCGTCTGTTCGCGTGAGTTATGGGTCTCATCCTATAAAAGCGTTCCCGCTTAGGCGATGCTGTCACCCGCAGGTCGCTAGCTGCAGCCGTTTAGAAGCTACAGGCGTTTTTCTGTTGTTTTTTTTTACTTTTTGCTTGTTTCCTCCCAAATGATCGTCTTTTCGCGTGAGTTATGGGTCTCATCCTTTCAAAGCGTTCCCGCTGAAGAGGATGACGTCACTCGCAGGTCGCTAGCTGCAGTTGTTTAGGAGCTAAAGGCGTTTTTCTTTTTTTTCACGTTTTGATTGTTTTCTCCCTAATGTGCCTTTTTTCGCGTCAGTTATGGGTCTCATCCTATGTAAGCGTTCCCGCGGAAGACGATGACGTCACCCGCAGGTCGCTAGCTGCAGCCGTTTAGGATCTAAAAGCGTTTTTCTGTTTTTTTCACTTATTGCTAGTTTTCTCCCAAATGTGCGTCTTTTTGCGCGAGTTATGGGTCTCATCCTATAGAAGCGTTTCAGTGGAAACGTTGACGTCATCCGTAGGTCGCTAGCTGCAGCCGTTTAGGAGCTACAGGCGTTTTTTTTTTTTAAAAAAATTTTGCTTGTTTTCTCCAAAATGAGGTTCTTTTCGCGTAAGTTATGTGTCTCATCCTATGTAAGCGTTCTTCTGAAGAAGATGTCGTCACCCGCAGGTCGCTAGCTGCAGCCGTTTAGGAGCTGAAGGCGTTTTTCTGTATTTTTCACTTTTTTCCTTTTTTCTCCCAAATGTTTGTATATTCGTGAGAGTTATGGGTCTAATCCTAAGTAAGCGTTCCCCCTGAAAACGATGAAGTCACCTGCAGGTCGCTAGCTGCAGTCGTTTAGGAGCTACAGGGGTTTTTCTGTATTTTTCACTTTTTGCTTGTTTTGTCCCAAATGTGCGTCTTTTCGCTTGCGTTATGAGTCTCATCCTATGGTGCGTTCCCGTTGAAGATGATGACATCACCCGCAGGTCGCTAGCCGCAGTCGTTTAGAAGCTAAAAGCGTTTTTCTGTATTTTTCACTTTTTGCTTGTTTTCTCCAAATGTGTGTCTTTTCGCGTGAGTTATGGGTCTCATCCTATGGAAACGTTCTCGCTAAAGACGATGACGTCACCCGCAGGTCGAGAGCTGCAATCGTTTAGGAGCTACAGGCATTTTCTGTTTATTTCACTTTTTGCTTGTTTTCTCCCAAATGTGCGTCTTTTCAAGTCAGTTGTGGGTCTCATCCTATGGGAGCGTTCCCGCTGAAGTCGATGACGTCTCCCGCAGGTCGCTAGCTGCAGCCGTATAGAAGCTAAAGGCGTATTCCTGTTTTTTTCACTTTTTCCTTGTTTTCTCCCAAATGTGCGTCATTTCGCGTCAGTTATGGGTCTCATCCTATGGTAACGTTGCCGCTTAGGCGATGCCGTCATCCCGCCGGTCGCTATCTGCAGCCGTTTAGGAGCTACAATCGTTTTTCAGTTTATTTCACTTTTTGCTTGTTTTCTCCTAAATGTGCGTCTTTTCGCGTGAGTTATGGGTCTCATCCTATGAAAGCGTTCCCGCCAAAGACGATGTCGTAAACCGCAGGTCGCTAGCTGCAGCGGTTTGGGAGCTAAAGGCGTTTTTCCGTTACTTTTCTTTTTGCTTTTTTTTGAAAAAAAATGTGCGTATTTTCGCGTGAGTTAATGGGTCTCAACTTATGGAAGCGTTCCCGCTGAAGACGATGTCATCCCCCGCTGGTCGCTAGCTGCAGCCGTTTACGAGCTAAATGCGTTTTTCTGTTTTTTTCACTTCTTTCTTGTTATCTCCAAAATGTGCGTCTTTTTGCGTGAGTTATGTGTCTTATCCTATGAAAGCGTTCCCTCTGAAGACGATAACGTCAACCGCAGGTCGCTAGCTGCAGTTGTTAGGGAGCTGAAGGCGTTTTTCTGTTTTTTTTCACTTTTTGCTTGTTTTCTCCAAAATGTGCGTCTTTTCGACTGAGTTACGGGTCTCAACCTATGGATGCGTTCCCGCAGAAGACGATGACGTCACCCGCAGGTCGCTAGCTGCAGTTGTTTAGGAGCTTAAGTCTTTTTTCTGTTTTTTCATTTTTTGCTTGTTTTCTTCCAAATGTGTGTTATTTCGCGTCAGTTATGGGTCTTATCCTGTGTAAACAATCCCGCTGAAGACGATGACGTCACCCGCAAATCGCTAGCTGGAGCCGTTTAGTAGCTGAAAGCGTTTTTCTGTTTTTTTCAGTTTTTGCTAGTTTTCGCCCAAATGTGCGTTATTTGCGCGAGTTATGGGTCTCATTGTATGAAAGCGTTCCCGCTGAAGAAATATGCCGCCACCAGCAGGTCGCTAGCTGCAGCCGTTTAAAAGCTACAGGCGTTTTTCTGGTTTTTTCTCACTTTTTGCTTGTTTTCTTCCAAATGTCCGTCTGTTCGTGGGAGTTATGGGTCTCATCCTTTTAAAGCGTTCCCGCTGAAGACGATGTCGTCACCCGCAGGTCGCTAGCTGCAGCCGTTTAGGAGCTTTAGGCGTTTTTCTGTTTTTTTCACTTTTTGCTTGTTTTCTCTCAAATGTTTGTTTATTCGTGTGAGTTATGGGTCTAATCCTATGAAAGCGTTCCCCTGAAGACGATGATGTCACCTGCAGGTCGCTAGCTGCAGTCGTTTAGGAGCTACAGGCGTTTTTCTGTTTATTTCACTTTTTGCTTGTTTCCTCCCAAATGAGCGTCTTTTCGCGAGTGTTATGGGCCTCATCCTATGGAAGCGTTCCCGCTAAAGACGATGTCGTCACCCGCAGGTCGGTAGCTGCAGCCGTTTAGGAGTTAAATGCGTTTATCTGTATTTTTCACTTTTTTCTTGTTTTCTCCCAAATGTGCGTCTTTTCGCTTGCGTTATGAGTCTCATCCTATGGTGCGTTCCCGTTGAAGATGATGACATCACCCGCAGGTCGCTAGCCGCAGTCGTTTAGAAGCTAAAAGCGTTTTTCTGTATTTTTCACTTTTTGCTTGTTTTCTTCCAAATGTGTGTCTTTTCGCGTGAGTTATGGGTCTCATCCTATGGAAACGTTCTCGCTAAAGACGATGACGTCACCCACAGGTCGAGAGCTGCAATCGTTTAGGAGCTACAGGCATTTTTCTGTTTATTTCACTTTTTGCTTGTTTTCTCCCAAATGTGCGTCTTTTCAAGTCAGTTGTGGGTCTCATCCTATGGGAGCGTTCCCGCTGAAGTCGATGACGTCTTCCGCAGGTCGCTAGCTGCAGCCGTATAGAAGCTAAAGGCGTATTCCTGTTTTTTTCACTTTTTCCTTGTTTTCTCCCAAATGTGCGTCATTTCGCGTCAGTTATGGGTCTCATCCTATGGTAATGTTGCCGCTTAGGCGATGCCGTCACCCGCCGGTCGCTATCTGCAGCCGTTTAGGAGCTACAATCGTTTTTCAGTTTATTTCACTTTTTATTTGTTTTCTCCTAAATGTGCGACTTTTCGCGTGAGTAATGGGTATCATCCTATGAAAGCGTTCCCGCCGAAGACGATGTCGTAAACCGCAGGTCGCTAGCTGCAGCGGTTTGGGAGCTAAAGGCGTTTTTCTGTTACTTTTCTTTTTTGCTTTTTTTTTTAAAAAATGTGCGTCTTTTCGCGTGAGTTAATGGGTCTCATCTTATGGAAGCGTTCCCGCTGAAGACGATAACGTCAACCGCAGGTCGCTAGCTGCAAATATTAGGGAGCTGAAGGCGTTTTTCTGTTTTTTTTTCACTTTTTGCTTGTTTTCTCCAAAATGTGCGTCTTTTTGCGTGAGTTATGTGTCTAATCCTATGAAAGCGTTCCCTCTGAAGACGATAACGTCAACCGCAGGTCGCTAGCTGCAAATATTAGGGAGCTGAAGGCGTTTTTCTGTTTTTTTTTTCACTTTTTGCTTGTTTTCTCCAAAATGTGCGTCTTTTCGACTGAGTTACGGGTCTCAACCTATGGATGCGTTCCGGCAGAAGCCGATGACGTCACCCGCAGGTCGCTAGCTGCAGTTGTTTAGGAGCTTAAGGCTTTTTTCTGTTTTTTCATTTTTTGCTTGTTTTCTTCCAAATGTGTGTCTTTTCGCGTCAGTTACGGGTCTTATCCTATGGAAGCAATCCCGCTGAAGACGATGACGTCACCCGCAAATCGCTAGCTGGAGCCGTTTAGGAGCTGAAAGCGTTTTTCTGTTTTTTTCAGTTTTTGCTAGTTTTCGCCCAAATGTGCGTTATTTGCGCGAGTTATGGGTCTTATTGTATGAAAGCGTTCCCGCTGAAGACGATGCCGTCACCAGCAGGTCGCTAGCTGCAGCCGTTTAAAAGCTACAGGCGTTTTTCTGGTTTCTTTTTCACTTTTTGCTTGCTTTCTTCCAAATGTCCGTCTGTTCGCGTGAGTTATGGGTCTGATCCTTTCAAAGCGTTCCCGCTGAAGAGGATGACGTCACCGGTAGGTCGCTAGCTGCAGCCTTTTAGGAGCTACAGGCGTTTTTCTGTTTTTTTCACTTTTTGCTTCTTTTTTCTCAAATGTTCGTCTATTCGTGTGAGTTGTTGGTCTTTTCCTATGGAAGCGTTCCCGCTGAAGACGACGACGTCACCCGCAGGTCGCTAGATGCAGTTGTTTTTGGACCGAAAGTCATTTTTCAGTTTTTATCAATTTTTGCATGTTTTCTCCCAAATGTTCGTCTTTTCGCGTCAGTTATGGTTCTCATCCTAGGGACGCGTTCCCGCTGAAGAAGATGTCGTCACCCGCAGGTCGCTAGCTGCAGCCGTTTAGTAGTTAAAGGCGTTTTTCTGTTTTTTTCCCTTTTTGCTTGTTTTCTTTAAACTTTGCGGCTTTTCGCGTTGGAAAAATGGGTCTTATCGTATGGAAGCGTTCCCGCTGAAGACGATGTCGTCATTCGCAGGTCGCTATCTGCAGCCGTTTGGAAACTACAGGCGTTTTTCTGTTTTTTCTTCACTTTTTGCTTCTTTTCTCTCAAATGTGCGTCTTATCGCGTGAGTTATGGGTCTCATACTATGGAAGCGTGCCCGCTGAAGACAATGACGTCACCCGCAAATCGCTAGCTGGAGCCGTTTAGGAGCTAAAAGCGTTTTTCTGTTTAATTTCTTTTTTGCTAGTTTTTTCCTAAATGTGCGTCTTTTCGCGTGAGTTATTGGTCTCATCCTATGAAAGCGTTCCCGCTTAGGCGATGCCGTCAACCGCAGGTCACTAGCTGCAGCCGTTTAGAAGCTACAGGCGTTTTTCTGTTTTTTTTTACTTTTTGCTTGTTTTCTCCCAAATGATCGTCTTTTCGCATGAGTTATGGGTCTCATCCTT